>WSXT02038997.1:0-13412 GCA_011762715.2 Neuroterus valhalla
AACAAATAGTTTAAGCCAATAAACCGATTTTCCGAAATTTGGCACTTACGCCCGTATGCGGTGTGCCCCTTCAATTATATAATTTAAAAGGAACCGGAAAATAAATTATAAATCCCCAAAGTTGCAGTCAACTCACAACGTGTTTTTGGAGGATCATCGAGTTGGCTGGATTAATATTTATCTGACTTTGTCCACCATTGTCGTACGTAAATGTAATCGCAACATTGTTATCCTTCGTTGCTAATCTTTCTCCCAGTTTGGCCAAAGCTTGTATTCCAATCACTGTGTCCTATAATATTAAATAACAAGTATTTATAGTTGCTTCCTTCTGAAACCTGTAAACACTTTTTCAAAAGTTATTTTGTTTTACCTGGGTCGATGCAAAGCCACCTTCTCTATTCCTTTGAGTAACAAGCCACTTCATCAGTGGTATCGCATCATTCACAAGATTCCTTCTCAAATAAGTCAGCAGGACATATGACGTCATTTCCACGTCAACTGACCTGGGCAGAGAGTACCACGGGTTCTTGTCATCTTTTGGAACAGCTTTGCTCCACCACTTCATACCTGCTTGTCCATTATCATTAGCTTTCGATTCCAGGGCATAAAATGCAGTGTCCTCGTATTGATTCTTTGCAAGATTGAGAGCATAGGTACACAAACTTAAAGCATACACGTCATCTAAACCTGCGATGTTCTCGACAATATACTGAACACCTGAGTTGATTGTTCTTTGGTAACGACTCAGAGTCTCCTGCAATCAAATTTTAGTTCGAATATTATCAGATGGAACCTTGTGATAAAATAGGCATCGCACGAGGAGGAAACAACTACTAAAATCGTGGTCCAGCGGAGGTGGATTACCCTGAATGAACCCGGAGTACCTCGGATTACCTCGGAGTACCTTTAGATTACGTTGGATTACTCTAGATTACTCTGGGCCACATGGATTTATAGTATATTACTCCACCCTAACTAGACTGCAACGTATGTTCATTTCATATTTCCCGCGAATGCGGGTTGTTTGTCTGAATTCCACTTATATCGCACCAAGAAGTCAATCAGACAGACCTAACCAGTAACCTAAGTAAACCACGAGAAGCCGGTTATTATGGGTAGACCACGTTGAGGCACGTCAGAAATAAAAGCAATATTCGATTCAGAGTTTGAATAGATCTGCGGTCTTTATGTAGAATTTTTCTTCGTTCCTGCAAGTAATCGATTACGTCATTGATTTAGCGGCCATACCATTTAAGATGGTATAGAAATACAACACGTGAAACAAAGATCAAATGTTAAGGAATGTATATGGCTTTTCTTTTTTTACAGCCTGCAGGCCAAGTTATGTGACTTTATAGGTGATAGTACCACAAGAATTTTAACAATCTTCTCGATAATCTTTTATAGTGAGATAAAATATTACAGAGCACTTATTAAAGAATAGTGATCATAATTTATTTTTATTCGGGATCAACGCTGATAAATTTGTTTTTATCGGTGCAAAAAGAAAATTTTATTCTTCAGTCCGCATTTTGAATATTTGGAACAATTATTCTCGAGCTTTGGAGGGATTTTCGGAATCCTTAGCTCTAAAATATTAGATTTTATGATTAATTATTATATACATTTTCATCTTTTATTCATTTAACAAGTAACGGAATATTTTCTAAGTGTCTGAGTTTTAATGACTCAAAAAATTCTTCATATACGATTTCCACGATCACCACTTAAGTACCTGTGTTGGGGTTTGTTCACACAATTATCGTAGAGAATCTATAATGCAAATAATTTTCAGTGCCATGAAAGCACAAAACTCTCCAATTATAACGCCCAAGAAAAACTGTCCAGGTCAAAGAACTAGCTACCTGAACAGGGATCCAATCGACGTATGGTCAGGAATCCTGACTTTTTTTTTTGTAGGGATGGCACCAAAGATTTGAATTCTAAAACTAATAGTTATATCCTTCCGAGTTTTTTGCAATCCTAAGTTATTAATAAACAAATGTTACTTCATAGATATAAAATAAAATATCTAGTTCTACAAATTAATTGTAGCATTTTTATCTCTACCCCTTCCTTCGTAACCTCATTTGTTTCAATTTTTCTTTCCTGGATCTACGTGGATTACCGCGGGTTACTGTGGATTAACTCGGATAACCCTGGGTTACTCGGATTACTTCGATTTACTTGTGTTACTCTGGATAACCTCAGATTACTCTGGATTACGCCGCATTCCTCCGGATTATGCAGGATTACTCAGATTACCCCGGATTATCAATTCGGATCATCAAGCAGTCCAGCGGATTACCAGAGTTGTTTCCCCCTCGGCATCGTATGGTGCGCCATTGTTTGACGTATTGTCAAATATCCATCTTGAACAGATCGAGTATAGATCCCAATTACAAAATACAAGCGTGTAACATTGTGTAAACAGGCTTTGCGCAGATATTTCTCGGAAATGGATCCAGATTTCGGAACATAAGAAGTTTTCCTCAGGAATGTCCTCCCTTGTACACTGCTTGCCCCAGCTATCACAGTATTTGAACCCTAGCAAAAAGGCTGGTGATCTTTTTTACGTAACAAATAGTTATTCCGCCAAAATTGTCTCTTGAAGCATGAACATCTTTGACTAAACCAAATGTTTCTACCTCGTTGGTAAATGGTAGATGAGAAATTGCTAAGTGAATAATTTCCTTGCGACTGATATTATTGATCTTCGTATGAGTATGATCTGAATAAAATCAGCTGTGTTGGAGTTGGCAAGAAGAACTCAAAATAAGTTTTCCTCTATTTGTGTCAAGTATTTCTCAAAACACCCAATAGGAGTTCCTCGCTGTCCCACAGCTTCGAGAGTAGACAATAACCAAGTCAACATATTTAATTACCCTTTCAGCTTGAAGTTTTTAACCTTTTTATCATCCTTATCTATACTCTATTATCATTCTCCATATTATAATAAATCATATATGACTGGAGCACTCATCAATTTTTTAAAAATTACGAGGGACTAGGACAACGTATCCACAACATTTGAAAAGTCAGGCCTTACAACGACCTTCGCCTTAAATTTAGGGCGTAAAAATGAATTATATAATCTTGTTAAATTTACCTCATTTTCAAGGAATGTAATGAGTGTATATGCTGTAAGTGCAAGACCTTTGGCAGCACCACCTTGCATATCTCGATGACTGACTTTCCCTACTTCTGGGAAGCTTCCATTTGAATCCTGCTTACTAGACAGCCATTTCAAAGCGTCATAAATAATTTGTTTCTCTATATTTATGTACTTGTTTGCTTGATAGAAGGACTTTGCTACGAATGCTGTCAGCCTAAAAATATGTTATCTCTTCAGAAAAGGTCTCAACCGTGTATATAAATGGGAATGGTATATTTTCTCAAAAAATCACGAACCATGTACTTCCACTAGCATCAGCTTCTCCAAAGGCACTGAATGAACCGTCACCATGACGATAAGTTAATTCTTGTTGATACCCAATTTCCAAGTAGTTCAAGGCTCTGCTTTCAATAGCTGGTTTCAATTGATTAGTGTTCTGTAAAAAACATCTTTATTAGTGACGATCACCAAGTGATTCTAAATTATAGTCAAGAAGCTTACCTTCAAGTAATCAAGGATTACTATGTTTGGTACAAAATTTAACATATTCTGCTCACCACAACCCGATGGCATTTTGATTAAATTTGCCAGATTTGGGATACTTGGTCCCAGGATATCACCTATGTGAAAGAAAGAAATAATAAAACGTTAGTTAAATCATTGGTAAGAAGCTTTCGATCACTTGACTCAAGTGTGGATGAAGCACATAAATTGCATTACCTACTGCCGATATTTCCACAAACTCTGAACCTGGTACGATATTTTTTGGTATGCCAACTGTTAAATTGGTAGATACAGATCTAGCGCTTCTCAGATCCAAAAAAGTGGCATTGTTCCTATATTGCGTCTCACCCTCTGCCTATATAAATAATATTATTAAAATAACTTTTTCAATCAATTTTCCAGTCCTGTTATAGAGAATATTGTAGATTTTTGAAGATCAAAATATACCTTGACAAGCAGTTTGGTTTCGATGCCATCTGCAGCAAAATGAGACGTGGCATTGGCTGCAATCGTGATGTATCCCAGCTCCTTTGGTATAATCATGAAAGACACGCTACTCATAGAGTTACCTTGAACTTTTACAGTCTTTCTGCGATACCTTTCAAACTCTGAAACAGATTAAGTAGTTTTAGCTGAGCTTTAGTTTTCGAATTACTCCTTAATTTTAGAATGAGACTAGAGATGAATAGTAAATTGAATGTAGCTCTTACTTGGTGTATCATGCACCTCATTAGATACTTCCGCAAACTCAAACTGATTTTTATTTTCCAAGACTACTTCTGCAATCAAGTCTCTATCCATATAATTGAAAACAACGATAGGTATAGCGACTATTTCACCTCGAATCACAGAGTAAGGGAGATCAATCGATAAGAAGAAGGGCTTGAAAACCTTCAACTAGAAAATAATGTTACACTTGTTGAAAATGTTCAAGGATTCGAATTTCTTAAAAAATATCAATTTCATGAGTTCAAACCTTTCTGGTTGCTTCAAGCAGACCAAATCCATGAACAGAATTCACAGTAAAGGCACTAATGACCCAAGATGTAATCGAATCTGGCACCTTTTTTCGGATCAGTGCTCTACCTTCGTTCCTGAATCAGATATATGGTTCATGTTGAAAACAAGTAATTATCAAGTTTTTATCGAAAGTCCCAAGATTCAAAAAATTAAAAGCTATAATACAGAAGAAGTAGCTCAGCTAACACTGCATCACAATGGTGAATTATATACATAGTATGTACAATATATATATATGTGCACAAAATGTTAACAGAATGATGCATTTATAGGAAGATATTTTTGATCGTGTGGAAAGTACACCAAACTGAATAATTAAAAGCAGGTGATCATTGACGAGAAGTATAGACAGACAGATATAAATACCCTGAAGACGAGTTTGTGAAAAGCCATGTGTCTTGGATCTCATGCATTAAGAAAACACGGGGTCTATTCCATACGGGGAACGGGATACGAGAGAAGGCGAAAGGACCTGCCAATGGTGGTCTGGTTGCAAGTCTATGAGTGATAGGTGGACCAATGTCTGGTCGCAATGTAGATACCCCATCAGGCGAGCCTATTATTCTACCTTCCGATATACCTGGTTTCCCTGCAAGTTAACTCCAATCATATAATAAACAGGAGAAACAAAATAGCATACATACATACAAAAAGACTGAATAATAAAATACCATCTGTGTTTCATCTCAAGTACGAAACTTGTAGTATTTGTTGGAAGAATGTCACTAATAAATGATGGATGAGGTACATTGAATTGATTAACTGCTACAATTCCACCACCGCAAGCATCCCACAATCACAATCATTCCAGTTCTCGGTATCAGCTGATAGGTTATTAAAAAGCATTGTGACCCAAAATAGCGAGCGACTAAACTTCTGTCATAGGTGCGTTGAGCATTAAATAGAAAATTAGTTTTCACGGATTTTATAAAGAGTTTATAGAATAAACCTTGAAGACGTATAGTAAAGATTAATTCGTATGAATTACCCAGCGTCAAGCGCTTGCCAAAGCCAGGTTTCGGGAAAATTCTTGCGCACTTTGACCTTCTCGGGTGGAAACATATTTGGACTTGCTTTTGCCTCCATAGCAGTAGGTGAATCGTCGACTTCATCGTCAAATTCAATATTGGAACGGTAGAATGCTATGCACATATAAGCAACGTTAAATGATTATATACTATCTAGTGTAGTAGGCTGAGCGACGGATTCTTTAAATCTATTTTCTAAATCCAAGTAATGGCGATATTATATCTCAGCCAGTATTATTACGTACGTAGTTGATACGTGATAAGTTTTCGACTCTATGTTTGATGCTATATTAGACGAGAGAAGATTAAATTTCTGATTAAATTATTAATAGCGTGAACAAAGGAGACGTGCTTTATGAATTAGTAGTCTATTATTATGGTGTGTGTGTGTCTGTGAGAATTCCAGTCTTCACAATGATCATTATCTACTTACCGATTGGGAATGCATAATGTACATAAGCATTTGTAAGGATCACAGCTCCAGCATTCTGTTAAAAATTATAATTATTATTTCATTTACTATTAACTTATCTTCATGAAAATATATATCGGAGGTGTCCAACGCGTGGGCAACGGTGTAAATAACTGTCACTCGTCAATCCCCTCTCTTACCACCTTGGATGCGTTCATGCGGTGATCGCGATGTGGAAAGGGGTCCTCAGCGGCCGGGCTGTGTGAACAGTGCGCGCAAGTAGACGTGGTCAGGCGTAGCCAGACGAAACCCTCGGTGGAACGAGGAGAGAATTCTCGATGAAGCGCTCGGAGGAGGAGAAGAAAGGAGAAGCGCGCAAACCTTGCGTTGAACACCCTTGATATAAAGTCTAAAAAATTCAAAATTTGGTTCAAAACTTACGGTAAAAATTTCACTGGAAGTTGCGGAACCACTTCTGTGGAATACTTCGGATGTGTCGATCTCGTCGTAAGACTTCATCTCTTTCTTGACTTGTTCCTGTAGAAAGGAATTGGAATTTTCTTTCTAAACTTGGAAGCTTGAGGCATTATTTTAAGTTCAAAAATATACATACATGCGTAATGTCATTGCCCGATTTTAATAATAGGGATCTTTGATCGACTCCCAAAAGACCGATGTAAGAGTCTGGATTCGTAGAGATTGTCAGACCAATTTCATCACCAGGTCCTGCTTCTGATCCCAGTTTAACGTCGATCTTTGAATTTGAATCAAGTTAAATAACTTGAAATTTCAAATACTAAATTTTAAATCAATTAATCTTACAAAATTTTGTAGGGAGCCTTCTATATCGACATCAATAGAATCTGCAATTATTGTGCCATCATCGGTGATAGAATATACCAATACGTGGGCTGTTGGCGCCATGAGAGGTGTTGTCCTGAATCTGATAATTGAAAATTGAGATATTGGTCAAATTTCAGAAAAAAGAGGTCAATAATAAAACTACTGGTGAATTAAGAATAGATTAAGGAAGAAATTACCTAAAACTAAGTGTGTTGCTGTTTTCTCCACTGATAGAATCAGCAGCCTGAATGTTTCCACGACCAAAAATTTGGTAGTTCAGATATCTTAGTGGCACTGTGGAGTTCACCTCAATCTCCACAAAAGACGAATCCGCCTTTGGATTTGGTGTTTTTACCGCAGCTTGTATGTATTCTTTAACAAGACTTCCAACCGGATATACAGGAGGGAATTGCTCATGAAGATTAAAGTACCTCGCCTACGTAAAATAAAATATTCAGAATAGTATATTTAGTGACAAGGGCAGGAAAAAGAAGTTTGCCGCAATGCGTGTACATAAGCCCGAGGCGCAGCCGAGGGCTTTTTTCACGCAGTGCAGCGACTCCTATCTTCTGCCCGGGTCGGGTATACTATTTTTCTTTGTCCCTTGCCGAAAGTGCGAGTTTGAATGGCGTGAAAAGCTCGAAATAAATTAAAATCTTTCATAAATATCTTTCGATGATATTTATGATATTTATGATAGTTTGGCAGCCGCCGACATTGACATGCACGAGCGAAGCGAGTGCATGTGGTCGGGGGCGGCTGCCGAAAAAATATCCACAAGCACATTTTACAGCATCTAGATGAATACTACCTTCTTCCTCATCGGTAGTACAATCGTCATCAGATATTTCTGAAGTCATGTTAACTACTCAAGAAAGCAAGAAAGAATCACACTATAACAGCCAGTTATCGTAGAAAGGATTTGTACGAATAACACACAAACTCAAGTAGGATACGGACTTTCTGATGTGTCGGTCTACGTTTTCTGCCGTCCTACCGCTCACGTTCGCAACTATGCCGCCAAGGGGCGTATGTGTATTCCAAGCAGTGCACGAAAGCATTGTTTTCCGATTCGATATTGAATCAGAAAACGAACACTTTCGACGGAGGGATACAGAAAAATGATTATTAGTATAGAAGTGTTAGTTGGTGCCAACAATTACAGAAAAGAAACAAATCAATTTTGATACCTCAATCTTTAGACTGCCACTTGAATTAATTGGTGGATAGAATTCGAGTTCTGCCATTCCATTTTGATCCAAAAATTTCGTATAATTGGTGTATTCCACATTGTCGTATGTGCTAGAAATTGTTACCGGTGTTTTGGTATCTTGTACGGGCGACCCATCATGTTTCGTTATTTTGAGCTTCAAAATTAATATTATAAACAATTAATTTAGCATTCATGATGGGAACTCCAGTATCTAATTTTTGAAACTTACAGAAGTTGTATATTTTAATCCAGGTTTGTAGTAACCAGACTGATGAACCATTTCCATCGAGTATCTATGCTTATGGAGAATAACTTGGGTAGAAGTATTTTGTCTTCTGCCAGTCAGTGCCTCTTCTACAGCAACTTCTATTCTTACTGGTCGGAAATAGTCATCGTCTTTCAACCTTGAATTTGTACCAAACTTTGGAAAAATGAACGATCAGAAAATATTCTAGCATGAAAGATTGATAGATACCTTAATTCTTTGTAGATGTCGAACTCGACTGCCACTTTACCATCAATAGGTTCCACTTTTCGTACAGGTTGAAAAAGTGGTTGTAGGACACTGGAAATTATGTCTGGATAAGCAGTGATTGTTGCTTCTCCTTTTAATGTTTTTCCAAACGTGTACCTGTAATAAAATGAATATTTTTTAAAGGAATAATTCTATAAAAAGTAAGTTATTAGCTGTACAAAGATGTTGAATCAACACGAACTTTGCTCGAACTGTAACGTGAATTTTTTCGTCTTTGAAAGCAATGTGTTTTGGAGAGTCTATGGTAACTTCAAAGTTTGGAAGTACGTATTCAGCGACTTGGAATTCCTTTTCGAAAGTCTGTTCATCAACTATCGTTACTATTTTCCAGTCACCCAAAACAGGCGATCCAGAAAGTTCTATTTCACCGCTGAATACTCCTCGGGTTGTTGCTGGTCGAACCCACTGTTTAATCCTGTTGCCTTTTCCATCCTGTTTTCAATATTCCAAATGTTATATATTATGCCAGAATGATTTTAGAAGAATTTAAATTGTTCATTAATTTAAATAAATCACCATGACGTGAATTTGCAGTTGTCTCGTGTCCACAGGTTTCATACTTGAATCCAAGAGAATGCAACGAAACATGACCTTGTTACCCGGTTTATAAACAGCTCTGTCTGTTTGAGTGAAAACTGTATAACTTTTGTGGACATATTTTACATCTGTCGAATTCTCAAATTCAATTCCAGCTATTCCACGAGCCACCAAACGGTAGTCTGCAGGTCCTACATCAAAAACCTAAGAAAATAATTTTGATACTGAAATAATCTTCCATTATTTTTAGCAGCTATCAATTATATGATACAATGAAAAATCCCTCACTTGAAGTATGACAATTTCCGTTGAATAAGGCGGCACATTTGCCGATTTTGAAGCAATTTTAACTTCTTTTCCATCATATTGGCGAGCGTTTAACTCCACCAATATTATGGATGGAACCGATATGCCTGCGGTGCTAACTGCTACATGGTATTCCGAATTAGGACGCACCACTCTCGGAGCGATGACCGTGTAGTACCTTTGAGAAGAACGGCGATCTCGATTATTTACGATGTACTTGGCTTTAAATCGACCAAGATGAATATAAACTGATTGTAATTTTGTATGCGAAACATGAACCCAGATAATCCGACTAATATTTGGAGAATTGAACAAACTGGTCTGGATGAGTTTCTTATACATATACTGTAAGATCACTATGATACGTACTTTAAAATTTCAACTTTAAACCCAAGTAATTTTTACGGTAACGAATGAAAACCATAATTTCTTCTTCAACAACTTAAAAGTGATGAACACTTTGTGGAGAAAGTATGGATGTTTGAAGAAAGGAGTTCTCAAGACTGCGAGGAACAATAAGTGAGAAAGTTTGATTCATCGCATTTGTCTCAATAGCAAATCATTATATTGTAAGACATCTTCTTAAGCTCATGCGAAAACAGTTAATACAATGAAGATACCTATAGTTTTATGAATGAAAAATGTGATGTAATTGAAGGGAAGGCTATTATAGAATACGTACGGTTCTGCTATAACGCATCCGTAGAGGCAGCATAGTGATATTATTAAACTCCTCCACCAGTCCATATTTTATTACCAATTCTGTAATGCAGAAAAGAACGATCGCATGTATTATTTATCGAGGTCAAGTACTCGCAAGACATGGAGCGAGTGTATATTGTATAATAATAGAGTAATGTAATGAAACTTAAATAGGTTCATTCATATTTCAGATTTCTTCGAATCAACTAAGTCGAATAATCGAGAATTTTCAAATTGTTGTCAACAAAGAAAACCACTGGTGTAAATTTGGTTGCATCTAATTTTAAACAGTGCCAATTTTCATGATATGCTTTTAATCGTTTCTTAATTTCAGATTTGTTGCAACTCAAGACAACACCGAAGCGCAGTTTTGAGGATAAACGTTTTTCTGTATTAACTATAATTCAATGTTCCCCAATAACATTATTATTATCTTAAATAATGTATAGTCAGTCAATGATTCAATTAATGGAAATATCTGGATAATAATATATTCATGCGCTCATTACAAATATATAGTGAAATATTCATTGCGTAACAGTTTTGATATTTCATTGTTAGTTAACAGCATTCATTATTTGATAATGACAGCCCAGCAGGAGGTCAATTTGCAATTTATTTTTGCAACAATGTTTACATTCTATTAATAATTGATAGCCCCCATTGAGCATTTATTTAATGAGTTGGTTTAACATTGAGTTATTTTGTTTGCTCGTATTCGCCCTACTTTCTACTCGTGTATCTCAACAGGTGTCCCGTTCGAGATGAAGACCCCACCCTTCATTTTAATCGCGTTCTTGCTCACCTCAGAGACATAAGTAGATTATTATTACCTCATTACGTAATAATATAGAAGTTCGTAATGAATGTAATTTCCTATCTTTAGTAAGAAGAAACAAATACTGTAGAATTTTATTGACTTACTGTAGACAACTCGATCCATTTCATTGAGAACCTTTTCAAATTAAAATAAACAATTCGCCGCTTGAATGTTACTCATGTCATCTACTTACAAAAGTGATAATTGTTACTTCTCATAATATGCTCATATGCACATATGGTCAAAATCACTACCCTAAAAGATTTACTGCAACTCTAGCGGTATAACTATATTTGAATTGAATAATGATTGGAAGATTAAAAATTAATTTCTTGAGATCAAATGTGCATGCTACAAAATATATGCATCTATTATACCAGATCATCTGGAATATCTGCGAGTGAGCCTTTATTTACATACTTTTTTGGAAACATGATCATCGTGACTCACTATGATTTGATTCTTATTATTAGCACTCTTCGTGGTCTTGGTTCATTAGAAAAAAAGGCGTTGTGGATGATAAGAAATTCATGATTACCTAATTTGCAAACTTTATTTATTTTTCTGGCTCTTTAGAACTGTTATCCAGAACATGTAATGTAACTTTTCACCGCAGCCAAATTTTCGAGAGAAGTATAAAGACTAATGTAAGATTCTCACAAATTCTAAGTCTTTTTTTAATAGGTCAACTCGAAATTTAAATTTTCTCCCTCACAATTGAAAGATGCCATCCAATTATGCGTGGTAAACGTGCAATGAAAATAACTGTTATAAAAAGTGTTGTTTCCCACGACATGCAGATTACATGCTAATGCAAGTTGTGACAGGTGAAGAGCAACGATCTTGAAATAAGGAGGTCAAGATTTCTTTTATATATAAGCATGACCTCGTAGATTTGACAATAATTGTAACATTTTTTTATATGAGATGTTATCATATCATTTTTCGAATCAAGACATGTAATGCAGAAAAAAAAACTGAATTCCTTCCTTCCTTTCTGAGCATGTTCTAAAACACATTTATTTTTGCAACATTTGCAATTTACGCTGCTTCCGGGAACTCGACAGAGTGTCAATAGAAACAAACAGAAAGCTGTGTCAAGTATGAATTTGTCATCGTCAAAGAAATTGGCAACCGATATTTCCAGTTTGAGATGATAGTTTTAAGGTATTTTCAAAATCTAATAATATATGGAAATCGAATATAAAAATAAAGTATAGAAATAATACAAGTTTTCTAAAGAGTAAATAATTCTTGAGGAGTTGATAAAATACCGATAAGTGTTTGTAGAATTCTTTCATAATATGTACATCAAGGACCGCCAAAACATGAACGTAGGTGGTGTCCTTCCGCCCATACAAATGAAAGTGAGGCCAGTAGTGTCACATGAATAATTATAATAGCGCAGATTCCTGAAGATTGTGCTACGTAAATTTAAAATTTGATCACTATGATAATCTAACAAGACCAAGACTTTTATGGTTGAATGAACAAGTTGTTTAAAAGTCTTCTAAACTTCAATCAAAGAGATTTAAACTCTCCCGGTGAGTTCAACAACGGAAAAATGGGCACAACAAAGCACATAACTAAAATTCATTAAATTTTCATTCCGCAATAATTCATTTGACTGAGGCTGCACAAAACTTATGGCAATTAGTAAATGGAAACACTCAAGAGTGAATGCATGTGTGCCACTTAACCGGTGAAATTGGCGTTTGGACAAAAAGTGCGTGCAAATCGCGCCGACTTGATTTCAACTCTTTCCGCGAACCACTTTGATTCTTCGATCAGTCCTTATAAAACTTGTCCTTGAGGCGATGACACACATTTATGCAGCCAACAGGTGAATTTTCGAGGGCTGGATGTATCACGTTTTATTTTCGAGGATGACTCACCTGGAGAACACCTTCCAGCGCGAAAATTTTTACGCTTCTACGCGTTTCGCACTTTCTACCGGTAGCAAATTCGGCCGCAAAGCCGGCGATCGTTAAAGAGACCTTCTGCCAATCCCCGACGCTAATAGGTGCGTATCCAGAAGATAAATTTTTCAACTTCCACAACTGTTTTTACTCTTTACTGTTGAGAACGTCAGCGGTATATTTACCGCAGCCGCGAGGAAAACAATGAATTATATGCCGGCGCGACGGTCTTTTCAGCACTGTGGGAACAGTTGAACACTATACTTGACACTACCCATCAAGGTATGAAGTCGTTCAAAGGAGTTCTCCTACTCTTTTGGTTCCGACGTTCGAAGCAAATACCGTTACATCGGACCCTCGCTACGGGATGCACTGTAGATTCTAGAATGTAGAATGTAGAATACGATTGTAGATCCTCTAGGGGCAATGGAAAACGTGTTTTATAAGCATGTGTATAT
>WSXT02039019.1:0-13411 GCA_011762715.2 Neuroterus valhalla
CACGGTCCTGAACTTTATTAAGCTCCACCCATCGAAAATGCCCTTGACCAATCAGCTTTTCTTTAGAAAGAGACACGATTACGGTTCAAATGTTTTCTCTCTCTCTAAACCCTATTTCATAGCTCCGCACAGCGTGATCGGTCCATTTCTATATGTCGATGGTTAAAAGTCACGGGGCTTGCATCACCTCTAAATATTATTCTTTTTCAAAAAAAAAAAAACAAAAAAATGAATTTTTTTTTGTGGATTCGAACGAATTTCCGGGCGTTTCGCATAAAAATTCGAAAAAAATTTTTTTGGACCGTCCTACTGTACAGTCAACCTCAACTGCAAGAAGCGAACCATAAATATGAACCATAGGTACTTCCCATAGATACGTACCTATACAGGTGCACTTAGAAATAGAGATATCAGAAAGAGATGGGAGAGTTTCGAATTCAGGCTCACGCTAAAATGTGTGTTCTTCTATACTGAAAATCTTTCTTAAATCTTAAAATTGTTAAGTTAAAATTGCATTTTCTTGATCAATCATTGATCTGTTTTTGTAAGGAAATGTAAGTATTTTATTGTACATTAGTTTTCTTTTTGTTGTTGAGATTATTTTTCCAACTGAAAATTTAATCATCACACTTCTTTTTGAAATGGTTAAAAATTGAACTACTTTGTTATTGATTTTATTGTCGAATAAATCATACATTTAATATAAGATTTGTTCTTTTTTGGAAACAATAAAAAATACGAGCTATATAAAATGAAAGTAGATAATAGAATAACGAAAAGATGATTTAAAGTATAGACGGTCGAAATTCCGAAAAATTCAAGTATTCATCGACTTTTGACACTTTTCACTGCCAGAAAAAATGTTCAGTGGTGGTGCAAACTATGTTGTTCTTCTTGAAATTGCACAATATAACAAAAAAAGGTGTTTGAACTTAGATAAATATAGCTAGCGAGATTCTGGAAACTTAATTATGGTAAAAAATATTAAAAATGCGGTTTTCATTTTTTTGGGTTCTGAGAAAATTCACACATATCTTTGGAGTGCCGAAAAACAATATATAATTTTTCTAGCGTTAAGTCGAACGGCGTTTTTGGAAAAAAAAGAAATTTTGAAAGCGCTGTAAACATGCCTTATAGGTTCTGAAAATGGGGTTTTTTGGATTGTTTTTGACAAGAAACAAGATAGTGTAATCAGTTTTCGTATGTTGCAAGGGCAGTTTCGACCACTTTATCTGGCTGGACCCTTTAACTTTTTGGATAGAAAATTGAACTGAATGGTTAAAAATTGAACTAATTTGTTATTGTTTTATTGTCATATGAATCATATATTTAATAAAAAATTCGTTCTTTTTTGGTTGAAAATATTGTTTTTTGTTGTTGTTAATAAATTACTGAATGTAGATTGATTGTTTTCCCGGTATATTACAAAATTTGTTCAAAAATAATGTATTTTGTTGTAAATTATTTTATTCTACCCCCCTTTCCCCAACTTTCTTCAACTATTTTTGAAGGGTTTGTTTGTTTTGGCTCAAATTTAACTTTTTGGGAAGAAAATTGAACTGCATGGTTTAAAATTGTACTAATTTGTTATTGATTTTATTGTTATATGAATCATATATTTAATAAAAAATTTGTTCTTTTTTGGTTGAAAATATTGTTTTTTTGTTGTTAATAAATTACTGAATGTAGATTGATTGTTTTCCCGGTTTATTACAAAATTTCTTCAAAAACAATATATTTTGTTGTAAATTATCTTATTCTACCCCCCTTTCCCCAACTTTCTTTACCCATTTTTGGAAGGTTTGTTTGTTTTGGCTCGAATTTAACTTTTTGGATAGAAAATTGAACTCCATGGTTAACAAATTGTACTAATTTGTTATTGTTTTTATTGCCATATGAATCATATATTTAATAAAAAATTCGTTCTTTTTTGGTTGAAAATCTGTTTTTTGTTGTTGTTAATAAATTACTGAATGTAGATTGATTGTTTTCCCGGTAAATTACAAAATTTGTTCAAAAATAATGGTTTTTGGTTGTAAATTATCTTATTCTACCCCCCTTTCCCCAACTTTCTTGAACTATTTTTGAAAGGTTTGTTTGTTTTGGCTGAAATTTAGTTTTTTGGATAGAAAATTTAACTGAATGGTTAAGAATTGAACTAATTTTTTATTGATTTTATTGTCAAATGAATCACATATTTATTAAAGAATTCCTTCTTCTTTGGTTGAAAATCTTTTTTTTTTGTTGATAAATTACTGAATTTGAATTGATTGTTTTCAAGGTAAATTACAAAACTTGTTCGAAAATAATGTATCTTGCTGTAAATTATATTATTCTCCTCCCCTTTCCCTCACTTTCTCTAACTATTTTTGAAAGGTTTGTTGGCTTTAAGCAGAAAAAAAAAATTGTTACACATCAATTTTCTCTTTCTAATGTTTCTTTCCCCACCCTTCTTTCGCCAATATTTCTCATTCTATTGCCTCTCTTTCTAATGCTCTGCTTTCCAGAGCGCTTGAAATAAAAAAGTTTACCTGATTCCTACTCCCAGACTGCGAAGTACTTGGCCCCGCCAATTCATTTGAGCTATTGCTCTGATTGGTGGCTCTCTCATTATTGAGCGTCGAATTCGTCATATACGAAGGGGGCGTGTGTGGTGGCGTCGGTGGTGCCACTTGAACAATTGGAACATTAAATTCATGCCTGTGAGCCGGAGTCGAAGAGAGCAGTGTATCAAGAATCGGAGGACGATTTCGATAACTGAGATCAACAGGATGTCTCGAAAACACACTACGATCTCTCTCAGGAACTGGGCGACTCCGATGGTAATGAAATTCATGCCTATGTGGAGGTCTTGAAACAGGACTTTCTCTTTCCGGGAGGGGTCTATTTCTGTAGTAATTGACTTCGGTTCTGTATCGCATTCTTGAAAGTGGAGAATCCCTTTCAGGGAAAGGTCGACTTCTGTAGGAACTATAATTCGATTCGGAAGTGAGACGCTCTCTTCTCAAAGGAGAATATCTCGTCGGACCCCTACGAGAGGAAATTGGTCCTCTGACAATTGGAAGCGAAGTCACGGTTTGCCAATTTGATCTGAGAGTTCTTCCTTCGCCCTCATTTCGTTGACGATCACCAGCCTCGTTACTCCTTCTTTCATACTCAGCTAAAAGTCTCCTCTGAAAATGGATGTCCTCCGATCTATCCACGTTCCCTTGACCATCATCCAATTCCAAATCGTTCCTAACTTCTGTATCATTCTCCAATGGATTCTCGGTTTCTGAAGATCTATTCAATCTTTGTTCACTAGTCCAGCCTCTGTTATTCTGAATCCTCTCAACGATACTTTGAACCTCTGCTGACAGAGCATTTTCGGAGGAAATCTGACCAACATTTGGCTCGATTCCTTCAGGTAGAGTATCTGGACCCCGAGAACTACTTGGATTTTGTCGGGAGTTCTCCGGATTTCGAGAAGTTTCAGAAACGCGAGAACCTTCAGGATCTCGAGAAGTCTCATTTCTCTGCTCGCTGCCATAACACGGAATGTGAAAGAGTCTTCGTAGTTCCTCTGCCATGCTTCGATAGTTTCTGCTTCCCTGGGCAGATAAAAGATACTCAGCACTGTCTAGGGCAACTCCAGAATGCGTCCGGTCTCTAGTTTCGCTGGATCTCGCTTCCTCGTTGTTTTCAAAAGAACCAAGGTTCGTCCGAAGACCTTCAGCAGATCGGGTTCCTTCCGTCTGCAACCCATTGTCGATTCCACTGCTTCGGCGTTCATTCGTCTCGCTGGAATTTGAAGCAGTCAAATCGGAGTTGAATGGTCCATACTGACTCGACTCTAGCTCTCGTCTCGTAGTCACGAGCTGTTCGAGCAACAAGTCTGTCAATTGAAGAGCGAGATGTAGCAGCACGTACATCTTGTAGATTTGCTCATAGAGAACATTGCTCTGCGATCCACTGCCAGGTCGATTCTCCTCAAAAAATTGCGTGAGGCTTTCTACCATCAGGCTGAGTACTTGTCTTGCTCGAAGACGAGTGACTTCTCTTATTTGTTCCATTTCTTGATTCTCTGTGTTATTCGTAGTTTCGGATTGGCTGTCACTGTCCGATCCTCTGTTCATTTCACTATTTCGCGCAAGCACTCGTTGTTGCCGGACCAAAGATTCAAGACGAACGATCATAGCTTGGAGGGATTCAGAAGTATTTTGGACCCTCGTCCTTTCACTATTGCTCGTCGATCCATTCGCGGAACGAGGATCGTTTCTTCTGAGATGCCAAGGTCTCCTGGAGTTTTCATAGTGTCGGAAGGGATTAAATTGAGTCCTAGATCCTCGTTTCATACTCCTGGGTCCTAGAGAAAGCAACCTGGGTCGTCTAAGATACATCCTACGTCCGTATCTCCAAACTCTTTGGTACGTGTACTGCCTTCCGCGAATGCTGGTACTGCTTGAGGGTGAATCCATCGAAGGTGCAGAATTAGAACTCTCTGAAGTTCCCTCAGTTCCAGGATTTGCCTGAGTTGAATTCGAGGGAGAACCTCTCGAAGCTCTAGAAGAACTAGGACCCTCTTCAGGATTAATGGAATTTGTAGAATCCAACAACTGCGTCGTTGTTGGGGAATTTATGCTAGCTGTTAAATTAGAAATGAAACTGGATATGCTAGGCAGTTGAACAGTTGTGTTGTTTGTAGTTAAATTTGAATAAGTATGATCGCTGATAGCACTTGGTTGTGAATTTGGTTCGTCTAATTGAGCATTTCTCCAACTGTCTTGTTCCTGAAAGGTTTCTAATAAGTCGGATAGACTCTGTTCTCTCATGCGCTTTAGTTCCCATTCTGTAGGAAGTAAATTTGATAAGCTTATGTTTGTGGAACTCTGTCCGAATTCACTTGAATGAGCTTGTGAGGAAGTTTTGCTTTGTGGCTTTTGAGAAGTAGTTCCTGAAGAAGTTGACGGCTGCAACTCGGAGGAAACATTTTCAATCTCGTTTTCTCTTTTGTAGCTCTCGATGAGAGCCTTTTTGAAATTTTTGGCAGGTTCGTTTTGTGTTTCGGTGTTGCTGGTTGAGCTTTGCAAATTTGCGGATGAAGGTGTTCCACTAGTGGAAGGTTGTTGGTCGGTATTTTCACCATCAACACGGACAGTTACGTGAAGACTGCGAATTTGGCGCTGAAGATCTTCCCACATTCGACGGACCTGTTGCAATTGTACGATCTCTAATCTGGCACTGAAATTCAAGAAGAAAGTTTGTAATTAGTTACGGATGTATAATGTGAAACCTAATTTACAAATCGCAATGAGATATAAACAAAACTCACCGACAAAGGCGCTGCATATTGTCAATATATCTGCTAAGGAGCTGAATGCCTTGGCGAACTCCCACGTTGTCCGAAAGACCTTGACCTGGGGGAAGAGAGCAGACTCTCATTCTCCTGTTCCTCTCCTCCTTCAATCTCTTGGCCTCTGAATTATTAGAAGCCCTCTTCGTAGAATCTTGTTGCCTCCTAGAATTTCTCAGATCTTCTCTCAAACCATCTTCATTATTCTGAGAAGTAGTTGGGCGAGCTTCTCGATCTCTCAAATCATCGGTTCGGCCATCAGCTTGAGTACCACTACCGGCAGTAGCTTCTTGATTCGACTCCATTCTTCTCGCCTGGTTCTCTCGAAGACTTCTGAAGGGAAAAAGGGGAGGTTGTTCATACCGAGTGGAATTTATCGAAATAGGAGAGAGCTGATTCCTGTCAGTAGAACTGCCCTGAGTTCTTGATTCCGAAGGCAAGAGTTCAGCCCTGTCGCTAGAATTTCTCCTACCTAACTGATCACTAGAAAAGATTTCATAGTCACTATCCCTGTTCATCGGATCCAATTGAATCCAGCGACTCGTCCATCTCCGAGAAGTAGAACTGGGATTCAAATTCTGGTCCTCATGATTCGAATCCGAATTGCTGTTTTCTTCTAGCAACCAGTATCCATTCTCCGATTGCTCGCTCGCATTTTCGTCGTCTGCTTGATTTGATAAGTTGTCAGTCTGATTTGTGCGATCAGAGTTCAGACTTCGTTGAAAAGAATCAAGAGCCATCCTCAACTCGTGGGTGATCATTCTTAGGGTTCTTTGGTTCCTGTCACCGCTGAGGTTTGGTTCGACAGTAGAATTTTCAGGCTGTTCACTGTTGTTTACTTCGGGAGGTTCAGAGTTTCTGCTTTCCGGAGATATAGTTTGGGTCTGCGGAGGCGATGGTCTTGGGATGCTGGGTTGGAAGGCTGACCTGGAGCTGATAGTAAAATTCGAATTTCCGATACTCGATCGCCTCTCACTGTAACCTTCGTCGCTTGATGGAGAACTGTCATCTGAAAATGGGATTTTAACATTAAACATGTGCTTCAATTTTGGAGGTGTCAAACCCTTGAAAACACTTACCAGGAATTTCAATCCAAGACCTTGTATTCGCATTATAATTAGGATACCAAACATGGGATCCTTCCCTACGACGTCTTCTTCTCGGAGGTTCTTCATCCGTATCCGTATCTTCAATTCTTCTCCGATTCGTCCTCAGATTTGACTGCGTTCTACTCCTACTTGGAGAATTTCTTCTACTGCTTCCTTCTCTAGTCCCCGTTTCAGTTCGACTCGAAGACGCTTCCCCAGGTTGAGTAGGGCTCAAATTATCTGGAGTGGAAGTCGCCAGCCTAAGAAATTTAAAGGTATCTCTCAAAGAAGTTCGAGTAGGGGGTTCCCTACTCATATGATTTCTATTTTCTTGACTTCTACTTCCTTCACCCCTATCCTCTTGATTCTGATGAGCTCTACTCTCCTCATCTCTACTCTCCCGATTATTTTCCCCCCTCACAGAACTACCAGCCCCAGTTCTTGAAGATGAAGCGAGATCGTCATTATTAGACAGCATCGCAGAAATCGATTCAAGATAATTTAATTGCGAAGCTGCTGTTGATTGATTACGACGCAGTACTCCATTAGTTGCCAATTCGTCTCTCAGCATTTCAATTCGAGAGCTCGTGTTCGTAAGCTGAACTTCCATATTATTCAAAGCCTCTATTTCATCATTTAAAGCATTTCGAAGAACCTGCAATCCTGAATTGCGATTGTTCGAATGTGCAAAAAGAGTTGTAGTGTGGGCCTGTAATCTTTCTCGTAATTTTTGTAACCTGGCGAGACAAGCTGTGTTATTTTCGGCAGTTGCATTCAAGGCTTCCCTAAGGATTTGAAGTGCTGTTCCAATCTCTTCCTGTTCTGAACGAGCCATCAGGACTCGCTGGTAGCGTTGAAGTCTTTCTAAACTAGTGTTATTTGCTTGGGCAGTATAGTTCAACATGTTTCTTAACATCCAGGCAGATGCTTGAGTCGCAAGGTAATTTCTACCTGGTTCTCTAGTTTCCGTGGACTGAGAACTGGTCGGGAGGTCTGGCACATCCATCGGATCCGTTCCACGATCGATCTGCAATTAAAAATCGAATATACTTCAAACATTTTCTCGGCAACAACTTCTACTTGGCAAGTATACTATTAACTTTCCAGCAATAATTCGTAAGTCAAATTAGCACTTGCTTACCGTGTCTCTATTCCTGGATATATCGCAGTATCTTCTAACAACAGATTGGTATTGATCAACGAGGTTTCTGTAACAGAGGTTTATCCTCCGTTCAGTTTCCTGAGCATTGTTACGAAAAATCCTCTCGTTCATCTCCGACCACATATTTTCCAATCGCTCTGCCGAGTTTACGACCCTGCGAAACAAACTAAGAGGACTTTCTGCATTGGAGGAACTAGGATGTGTATTATTGCGTGAAGTATCAGCCACTGGTGGTTCCTCATCGTTTGTATCGTCACCTGATCTGTCTTGATTCCTTTGCGAAGTTTCATTATTAGCTGCGGTGGAGTTCACAACTTGTTCAGGTATCCTTTCAACGACTCGCTCGGATTCCATGTCAGAAACTGTGCTACTTGGACGAAATACAGTGGTTGTTGAAGGTCTCCTCAGTGGAGGATAGGAAACTACAGGAACAGGAGCATCTCTGGAAGAATTTGAAATTTCTTATTAGAGAGTTTATTAGAAAATATTTCTAATTGTTGACAGGGTAGCCGCTGAAATGTAGGAAAAGACCCCTGGTCATTTCCCAGTTTAAAAACATTATTTGTTACCATTGAGACTGAAAAAATCAAGCTTTTCAAACTGAAAAAGTTTCACTTGTAAATTCATCTTTTCCGATCGTAAATTCAGCATTTTTGAATTAAAACGTTCAATAATGTATATACAATAGTAGCCTTCTAATTTGAAAATATTTTATTCTAAAGGATTTATTTAAGACATCATCTTCAAGATTCTTAAATTTGGTATTTTTGTTAAGGAGAAGGAAAAGTTTCAAATAAAATTTCAAATTTCGACAATACCGTCAGAAAGCATTAAAAATTAAACATTCCAATTTGAAACGTTCTAGGGTAACAATCAAAGATTCAACGGCTCGTGAACTGACATCTTCCAATTAAATCTTTCGAAACTGATAAGGTTTATACTTTAAGACTTGGAATGAACCCCGTTTAAATGAAAAGGATATTTAGAACTGTAGAATTGAAAACGTAATCTTGAAAATTTGTAAATTAAACCTGCAAACACAACAACTTCCAAAATTGAACAATTTTGAGAGCAATTGTAGTAATTTTGAAGAATGTCAAAATTATAACTTGATATATCAAATACCATCATACGTCTCAAAAAATTGGACGACATATTTTATGAGATAAGAATATTAAGGATTATGAATCAAAAAAATCTACTCTGACATTATAATTGTTTAAAAATGGAGGGTTTCTATTTCAAGCCTTCGAATTTTATCCATTCAAAAAAAGGGTTAAAATTGCATTTTTCAAATTAGAAATATTAGGACTAGAATTTTTTATTCATTTGAATAGGATTTTTGGATTTCAAATCGTATAATGAAAGATTTGCCAAGTGGAACAATTGAAATCATAACGTTATGAATTAAAAATCGATGTCTCATTATAATTGTAGCAGATTAAAATTTTTATTTGAGAAATGGAAATAGTTTGGAACCATTTAATTTGAAATTCAGAATGAGAACTTTCGATTTGAAACTGTACAATCGTTAGTGATTGCACTTTGGGACCTTTCAATTTGGAAATAATTTGATTTTCAACAGCTTCAAAATTTTTTTTTAGTTCGCCAGGCAATCGCATATTATTCAATTTTATATATCATATTTCATATATTTTTAATTGAAAAATGAAAATTCTTATGAACAAAAGATTCTAAAATTACGCAATGCAAACTAAATGATTCCATTCTCGAAAATGTGATAAACTTAACTTTTTAAACTGAAAAAGAATTTCCAATCAAAGCCAATAAAAATAATGTTAACACATGAAAAAACAATGACAGTGTTGTTTATAACTGAGTTAATTATTTTCCGAATATGATTATAACCTTAAAAAGAACCTTTGCAAGTTGCCTGGGTCGTATTCGGTTGACTGATTCCTCATGAGAGTATTTCTACTCTCTGGAGAGGGATTCCTCTCCTCTAAGAAATCTCGAAATCTGTTGGACCCGTGATGCACCATTCCATGATTCCAAAGATGAAGCGGAGAAGAGGAATGGTAATGAGAAAATGGTGGAGCGGAGGAGTCGAACTCTTGCGATCTTTCTCGAACCAGCCTGCACAATTTAATTTTATATATAACATTTGATTAACATTGAAAATTTAGGTAATTGAATTCAAAATTATGCAAGATTAAAATTCCTCTTCAACGTCCAACATTTAATTAAATGCAACTACAAAAGTCTTGTGAATTGAAAAAACCAAGAATATAACTATCCCATTTGGACTTTGATCGACACATTCTCGATTTTTTAATTTCGAAGAGTTTTGCAGTTTAATTATCTTGTTTTATTCAATTATTCATGTTTAAAATATTTTCCTCACCGTGGAATCGATCTGTACAATTGTTCTAAAGGAGGACGATCCCATTGCGTTTGAGTCGGTGGCGTATTCGCGATTCCAGTTACTAGTTTTCTCCCTAAACTGTCAAATGCGACATACCTTAAATGAAAACATAACTATTATTTTGAATCCAACAAATTATTAGTTCTCCTTCTAAATTGCAAAAAGAGAAATACTTGGGATGAAGGCAATATTACTATTTCGAATCCGACAAATGTTAATTCCTGAAACTATAGAACAATTTACGGACCTAATTCTCTCCTTTTCGTTTTTTGTTGCAATGACTGCGAACGGCTCAGACTGACTCCAGTCCCAAAAATGGACTTCGTTGTAAGTAGCAATAACAAGTAACCTTTCGGAAGGATGGAATGCAAGGGAGGCGATCACTGTCTGGCTTTCTGAGTTCCATATCTCACTACCACCCTGTTCAAAAAATAAGTTGATTTGATCAATCAAAAGAAAAATATTCATTGAGGAAAAGAGTTTTATCGGAAAAGGAATCAAGTCTACAAACTTGTATTTCTTTTTAAATTTCAAAATAAACTTACACTAAGATCCCAAACACGAACTTGACCGCCCAAACAGCCAGAAGCTAAGATTTCGCTTGAAGACGGATGGAAAGCTATGCACCATGGAGTTCTAGGATGTCCTGAAAGAGTCCTTATATTTTTGCCAGAAGTGAGGTCCGTGATGTAAACGTTGTGGTTTCCATGTGTAGATGCAACTTTCGTACTAAAATTGAAAAAAAAGACGTAGAAGGGCACGGCTACAGAAGAAAAAATCCAAGAAATATTCATAGAATTTTTTTTCAAATATTTGTTTGAATAATATAACTAACCCATCGGGACTGAAGACCATTAAAAAAGATCCCCTTGGTACGCCTGGTAGATCACATTTCTGAAATGATTTTCCAAAAATATTATATCAGGACTCCAAGAAATTTGTTACAAAATTGGAAAACGATTTAGGGAACAGTAATTAAAGTTGAGATTATTTTTCTTTTTACCAATTCCCGATGGTCCTTGAGAACAAGTTTTGTTTCAGCAATTGGTTCGAGTTCTCTGGTACTTGTTTTGTGAGTTGTTCGCAGACCAAAATCCCGCAGCATCAAATTTCTAAGGATGTTTTGGGACTGACTGCAGTGAATCATGTCCCGCTTTTTTTTCGGTTTATCCATTTGGCTAAAATTATAACCAAAACGATTTGATTCTCATATAGTGTCTAAGAGAATTTGAAGACAATAATTAGGTAATTTAATTTTAATTTCCAGAAATAGTAATTATGCATGGAATGTAAATGTAAAATAAGAAATTCATCTCAATAAGCTTCGAAAGTAAAAACTTGACTACGTTGTGAAAAGGGATAATAGTTTCAAGAAATAATTCTAGTTCTTAAATATTTATTTTCCTGGCATTTTTTAATACTTTCTCTACGAGATATAACTATGCTACACAATTAGATAAAACACAAATATAGAAACAAAAACAAGATAGAAATATTCTTACAAAGAAAACAAAATAATCGTGACTATTTATATAAATCAAATGAAGATAATCTTATTCAAAAATAAAATAAATTCGCGATCAAGTTCAGAACTAATTAAAAACTATAGAACAGAAATTGAGCATATTTGACAAAATTTAAATCGGGGGAAAATAGTTAAAAATAACTGGTACTCATCAAAAAAAATTATTTGAAAAGGAAAAAAAACAAATGGTATATTCCTCTTTACAAAACTTAATAGTCGTAAAAATTGAGATGTATAATTTATTCGATTTGAACTTGACCTAAATAGAAGTATATCGTTATCAAAAATTGATTACAAACATACATAAAAATAGAATTTGAGAGGAAAATATTAGTAAACTTGATATAAACGTAAAAATAAATCACTAATCAAGTAACACAAACTGAATATTCATCCGTGCAGTTTAGAATATTCGAAAGCGTAACTAAGACTTTCATTCTTATCCAAAAATAATGATGAATTTACACAATAATGAATCAAATTCATTATTAAGCAACAAAATAGAAATAGTGCCTTGAAACAAAATTTCAATATCTTTTCATCGATACTAAATCAAGCAAAAAAAAAAATTCTTACATTTCAGAAATCAACTAAAAAATTTCAATGTTCCCAAGATCGCTAAGCAAAACATACATAGCTTGCATAATAAAACTGCTTTATCAGATCATAAATTAATAAACAGAGACAAAGCGACACAAATACCAACAAATTCATAAATACAAAACGAGAATGTCAGTTCGATAAGATATGAAACAATCGCTACAAAAAAATCACCACTTGGCATGGAGATTCTAATCAAATTCCCGGCTTTTTTATTAATTTTTTTTCTACTCCAAAATTCCCATCGCTGGTCTAATAATAAATAATTCAGGAGACTAGAGTACAGTTTTGACGGAAAACAAAGTGAGGGTAGAGATTTTGTAAAGAATAATGCTCAATCAGGCGATTAGAAGTAAACTGGTAAATAGGGTGTAGCAGAACGTCATTCGTATGGATATACATTCGAGTAAAAATAATCACCCAATACATCTACAAGTGTCAAGAAAGTATCTTTTGTAGACGAGAATTGTTCAAGAGGGCAAACATGGTCGTTTACTCGCCCAGAGATTATTCACAAAATCGTTATTTCGCTCGCGTTCGCAATGCAGCTTTTGGCTAACTCAGTAACTCCTATGACAGATTTGAAACATGAGAATGACAAACAGGAGAAAAAAATGATAACAAGAGCAGAAAATAAAGAACGATCCTCCCAAAAAGGTCTCCTTGCGACGTAGGAGAAGCGTCTAACTATATTTATTAGCTAGAAAAATTGGGTGCTTCTGGCGTTTTTCCTCACCTGCTTGTTTCAGTCCGTTGGAAAACAATATATCGTCGAACTTAGGACATTTCTAGATTTATTAAGTGTGTCTTTCACGACATATTTCGATAAATAACTCCTATGCAAACGTACGAATATAAAAGTATTGGACGAACAGTCGGTTACTGTCAGAATTTATGGGATTTTGATACATAACCTCAATCGTGCACTGCGAGATGGCGCTGCATGTCCGATTTGTGAGTCGTCAGAAGTTCTCATTCGTGATTGGCCCGAAAGCCAGTTAAATTGTTTGTTTTTAACGATGGACAGAAAAATGATTGCAAGAGTTAATTATGATAGTCTATGACTATGATTATTTTCAGAGTAAATAATACTTTGGATAATATGGTTTTAATCAATTTCGCAATTTTGTAAAACAATGTCGGAGCAGACGACAGATGGTTCCATGCAAATTTGATAAAAAACAGATTATCAGTGAAAAATAGAAACGCGAAGGGACCAGGCAGCGGTCGGCTAATATGTTTGCGGCCGTACCTAAATTACGTAACTGCTCCAAGGGGTGGAGGGGGGTCAAAAGATTCAGTTACACTTTGTCACGGA
>WSXT02039030.1:0-13410 GCA_011762715.2 Neuroterus valhalla
ACCACTGGGAAGGCCGAGAATCAGGTGGAGGGATAATTTAAAAAAAGATTTGGTAGAACTAGGATATGATTATAATGGGTGGATGAATGATGCACAGGATAGGGACGCGTGGCGGTCTCGGGTAGATGAGGCAATGAACTTTCGAGTTCCAAATGATGATAAATAATAATAATAACTAGGATATGATTATAATCAGTGGATGGATGATGCACAGGATAGAGACTGCAGGGCGAATATTCGCCATATCCAAGTCGACTCGGTACTTGGCAATGCACGAATGTGTGGATGCCTGTGCTCGAGTATGCTCGCCACTTGCCGAACATTCGGGCAATGAGTGCTCGACGAATAGCGAATGTTCGTTACTTGGCGAGTACCGAATGTGTGTATCAGGCTTTACATCGCGAAAGAACCAACCTTGGAGCTTGTATAGACGTGGGAGTTATGATTCTGCTTTTGTCTTCTTGTCCCTCTCGCGGCCGTGTTTTAACGGTTTCCTATCTTTCTTTTCACTCATTCCACTAGTAGATTGAATGCAACATTATTCAACGCTGTAAAGTCTGCGATCAAATAATCACCAACTTATCCTTTCGTAACCGAGCAGATCAGGCGTAAGTTACAGGGTTGGTATGAGAAAAAAATATTACAAACTAACTGAACATGAAACAATTACTTGCCGACATTTAGATCACTTAGAAATGAAATTATAAGATGTTAGGTTAAGAGAATCAAAGGTCATAAATATTGAAAAGTATGCAGTTACCTCTCTATCTGCCTTTCCATAGCAATCTTCTACGTTTTTGCCTGACATCGACCATCCAATCAAATTAGCAATGCTTGCAAAAGTGCTCTAGTAGACTGCAAACTTGCACCTCCAACGCGATCGTGCTAAAAAATTTCTGAGCAGTTCTTTACTACTTCTTGTACCGACTACATTGTGCGAGAAGTTCTGTAGGCTTAGAGTAGCAGTGCGGCCCCACTTGCTTGAGAGCTTTTAGCTGGTTACTTGGGTCTCTCAAGCAAGGGGGGCAGCACTGCTAAGCTAGGCCTACTGAACTTCTTGATCAGTGAAGAAGTATAAAGGGATCTGAGAAAAACAAGGTTTTCTCTTGTCCGTTTGCGACGCGTAACTGAACTGAATAGAGATATCAGTAAAAATGAAATTCTGCCATTGGCAAGGAACACGTTTTTCAAACGGTATGACCGGACTCGAGTTTCTGGAATCAAATGAGACGTATCAAGAAAACTTCAAATGACAAGATCAGCAGACCCAATTTGATAAAAATTAATCGACGCTCAAAGACAGACTACGAACCGACGTGAAACTTTTAAGTGACCTTCAGTCAACAGGAGACAGGACGCGAATCCCGAGTAATACAAATAAGTATAGAAGCATATCGATTTAAATTCAAATAGAAAAAATCGTTTCCCCTTTGTCAGAAGTTTCGATTCTATAGAACAGCTTTGTACACCCGAAATAGAAAAGGTAAATCGGACCGAGTGCAGTTCTCGTCAAAGTGCGACGGTCCAGGGAGAAGTGCGAACCCAATAATTCCACTCTATCCCAAGTGAAAAATCTGGATCGCTATCTTTCTCATTTCTTCAAGTTTCATAAATTCACAAATAAAACCAAATTAGTGCATTAATTATTCCATGGGAACATTCTTCATCATCGAGATCAATAGACGGTATAAGGTAACAGTTAAAAGGAACAAAAGCTATCAGTGAGATGGTATTCGCGATCCCACAAAGTCGAGAGAATTTGTCAATATCAATTTCGCAGCTTTAGTCTCCAGTATAAGCCAGTAGTTAGAATTCTATTCAAAGGTTCTGCATCGTCCTTTTCGCAATGTCAGGACATAGTACGATTATAACTCGTTATTTTTATGAAACGGTTTAATCAAAGCAGATGATTATTACGAAAAAACACTTCCACCCTGAAGTTTACAGTTAACAATAGAAGCACTGCCTAATTAAAAAATTATAAAACATGTATCTATATATTCAAAGTGCTTACTTTTTTTTTCTTTTTTTCTAGGTAGTGATATATTTTCAAATGACAAATAATTATCATTTAAAAAATGTAGTTACCTTTTACAGAATGTGCTTGTACCAATTCGCCCGCTGGTACAAAAGTATCATCCTTCACGAGGGAAGAGAAAAAAGAATCCAGACTATAATGAACCGGTGATGACAAAAAAATAGACAGCATTTGAAAAACATCATCAGCTTTGACATTTTTATCAGTTGCTTCCTTCAATTTTTCGGTGTAGTCTATTCCTAAATATGTTTCCAAACATCCAGAAGAATAATACAGCTTAACCTTCAAATCTCGGTATCCGAATATAGTTTCACTAGAAAATCAAAAAAGTTCGGGTTAAAGCAATAAAAAATAAAATTGTCGATTAAAACGAAAATGGGTTGATTGTCAGACTGAGTTACACATGGTCGAATTGACTGAATCTGCTTATTGAAGGTTCGCTTCTTATTTCTTGAGAAAAGTCTCCCTTCACGCACCATCTACAGAAAAAAAACTCAGGATTCCGTTAAAAGGTGTCCAGAAGTTTTACTACAGCGTGCGAGAAAAATCATTACACACTGCGAGCATGCGCATTTCAGGCATAAAATTGGTGTTATCCATCCTTACGCCTTTACAAGCGATTGTACTTGCGCTTTCTGACGGAATAGTTGATTGCTAAAATCAGATGTTTAGGCTAGCAATAGGTACAAAATCAGGTTAGTCTCGTGCAGTACCGTGCATTCCTAATTCTTTTCATCTTTTGATATGAAAAGCACAAAAACAAGAATAATCCGAGTCAAGGAGGTGATAATGGTGATGTACCAAAAGAGGCTATTGATGCAGGAGCAGATGTTCCGTCAAATTTTTTACCTAATAAATCGGAACAAAAATACATGAAGACCTACATCAAGTTCACAGGTTTCATCCTGTAAGATGATATCGCTGCAGCGGTAACATTTTACAAAAAAGGATGTAGTTAGTTATTTAAATCACGCTTGGCCAACCAATAGAATTCTGACTTCCTTCTTTCCCCTTCTCTGAGCGCTTTTGCAGTAATAATTACCTACTGGCTGTAATGAATTTAATAATCAGATTATATTTAAGCATAGATATGTTAAGCATATTGCTATTATTATTAGTCGCAGTACAAAGTCACATAAATTTAAGTATGAGAATGAAGAATACTTTTCAATTCGATGAAAAGTGATAAGGCACAATGGAAATCACTTTTAGCAATAGCTGAAAGCTACAACAAATATACGAATTCGTAAGTTTTTACCATTTTAATCGACGTTTGAACTAGGCAGTGAGATTCAATCTTTTATATTTTACTCACACGGAAGAGTTTTATCAATTTTCTATGACCAAGCATGAGAGTTTAGGATAGGTCTGGAAGTACTTGAAAAATTGAAAATACCGAAAAGGAAGAGTTTTTGGACTGCCAAGGCAGACATGCATGTCCTTTAATTTATATATTTATTTCAACATAATAACACATACTATCACTACTCAAAATAATCGCACATTGTTTGAACTCTGAAAAATTGGACACACGTTACAGGGATTAGAACTACCTATCCTACTCTATTACTAACGCAACTTCTCCCTAAGCACTCTAACCCCTCGGCTTACCTAACACGCTGACTTCATAACAGAATATATTTTCTTTGTTGCTCCGAATTGGACAATTTACTGAGAGGATAACTTTGCCTTAAAGCAACCCTTGTAATTAGAGATGGGCGGGATTACGTGTTTATGATTACTGAATACAGATTACATGTATTCCAAAGAGTACGTAAATGCTTGAATACATGTATTCAAGAAATCCGTTAAAATAACGCGCTACATGAATACATGTATTCATGTGATCCGTAAAATAACCCGCTACATGAATACACGAATTCAAGTGTTTCCGAAAGGCTGATCGCATGTATTCAAGTAGTCCATTAAATAGCGCGCTACATGAAAACATGTATCTATTTCCGAAAGGCGGAATTTATGCTCCTACTAATTTACATGCGATCGCTGGATGCGCATATCCATTGCACAGATACATAGAATGTCATGTCCCTACAGCATCAAAGTACAACAATTAATTTACCTGAACACGACATAAGACAGCAACGAAAAAGGAAATAAGACGGATGAGGGAACAAATGAGTAAAAAGCTCAGCGTTGACCCGAAACCTTCGAATAGGCTATTAATGAACCTGAAAATGTATGATATTGAATGAACGAGAGTTGAACAATTTATATTCAAAAATGGCGCCGATTTTTAGATTGTCGAGTTAATTTCTTGAACAACTTGTTCTAGCACAATTCAGGCTCTACGAAGAAATATGCAGAATTCTTTCTACTTATGAAAAGGTTATTTTTGTTTCTCACATAACCAGAAAACTTTGATTAGAACATGGGAAAACCGATGCATTATTTGTGATTCACGCTCTCCATCCTATGAACAGCAATATATCTATTATTACATCGAATACTGCAAAGAAATTGCACCATCCTTCACACTGTTTTCTATATAGTAACCCTTTATAGATTTCAGTTCATACTTCGTAAAAGATTTCTTTCATATTTGTACAATGCACCTGCAAATTTACGAAACATTAAAGGAATATTTGAGTACTCTAAAGCAGTATATTATGTGATAAATTCAAGAATAATTCGAAAATAGAGAATTCGGAAGGCCGCCGTAGGTACCAGGTATATTTTTGTGACAAGAGGCAGAAAAAGTAACCCCTTGCTATGCATGATAGCCCCTGCGTTGGCATGGAAGTATAGAATCCTCTGTTCTCTTAGTTGGTAAGTATAGCAATGAACTGTGTTATAAATAAATATCGAATAATGAACGAAATGCTGAAGAAATAATTAGTATATCCAGTATTCAACACAAGGTGTAGCTCTGTATCTAAAAAGTATTGCACGAATTTCTTCTTTTATGTTTAACTTTTCTTTAGGCATAGCTGAGACGATTTTTTAGTGTCTGTTCATTTCTCTCGGTCAAACCGTTTGTAGAAGGATGTCCTGGAGCGATGAATTTCTTATGAATACCACTCTCACGGCAAAACTTTTGAAATTCTTCACTAGTAAATATTGTTGCGTTATCCAAAACTTGACTCAATGGTTGATTATCAGTAATCAGTAATCCTTCTTTCTAGCTTTTGAAGGCTTTTTCACATTGTGGAGTCCACTTGAATCGTGAATTTTTTCCAAGAGTTACTGTTAACGTGGATAAATTTGGTTTGAAGCGTAAATAATACGTTGTCATTCCTAAAAACGTTCTCCCTGCGCGACTTAATTTGGCCTTGGCATTCCATTGATAGCTCTAACCTTGTCTGTCGATTTCATAATTTTATTGTGTTCTACAGTGTGACCAACATAATTGATGCGCTCTTGAAAAAATTTCACTTTTTCAAGTTGATATGCTAATGATTTTTTTGTAGTTGCTTAAGGTACAACTGGTACATGGTAAAAAGTTTTTTATAGATCAAGGGTGCAAAACCAGCGAGAATCGCGTAAGCTGTTGAGAATATTTTCAATTTCCTTGATAGGGTAGTGTGCTTCAGTGAGGCGTTAATTGACACCAAGTTTATAGTTCACGCATAAGCGCACGCATCCGTCTGCCTTTGGAATTACTACCAGCGGTGATTCCCAGTGACTTGCTTCGATTTTCTCAATGATGTCTGCTGCGACTAAAGCATCGAGCTCTTTATCAACTTGGCTTCTGAGTGCATATGGTAGATCACGCTTGCGATGGAAAATAGTAGTGTCGTTCTCTTGAAGCTTGATTTTGACTTCATAATTGGGCACACGACCTATTTTGTCTTAGACACTATCTGGAAACATAGCAATGATATTATCAACCTGTGATATTTATATTTTGAATGAAATTATTTTTTTGATCAAGAGTATTATTGTTGTCAATTTTTGATAAATTGATCTCCATGCGACGAATCCAAGCTTGTCCCAAGAAAGCTGAATACTTGTCTGGAACGATAAAAATTTCATCTGGAATGTGTTTTCCGTTGTATTTAATGTTGTCGTAAATTTTTGCAACTGGTACGAAGATATCTTGAGTGTAGGCCCTGAAGCCGATCGATGTAGGAAGTAGTTTCGAGTTGGGACCTAGTTTCGAAAATATATTTTTAGATAAGAATGTGTAACCAGAGCTTGAGTCAACCTCAAATCGAACAGGCAGCCCTTCGATATTAACGTTCATATAAAAACGTTCGTCCTCTCTTGATGAGACTTCAGTGTTTTGATTAATATTGACGATTGTGTTGACAACATAACATGGTAAAAGTCTCCCTCTCGAATATAATCTTGACTTATTTTTTAATAACGTTCGAAGACACACTTTACTTATGTGACCTGTTTTGTCACACTCGGCACATTTGAGCTTGGATTTGGATTTTCGAATTTTGAAAATGCCACAAGTCTGACAATTTTGTTTTTATCAAAACAAATCATTATTATAAATTGTTTCACTTTTTACATACTTCAAGAAGCCGTGCTTCCACACCTACAGTAGTCCCAAAAATCTCCACTAACCAAATCCATTTGAGGCAGCATTTTTCCTTACCTCTCCTACCTTTCCCTACCTCTTCTACCCGTTTACACCCACTATCGCATAATCTGCTTTCGATAAGAGAAGGGATAGGAGAATTGAAAGTAGGTCCCAGTAAATATGTTGAGGTTTAAAGTTAAATGTTAAGAATTAATTAGAAAACGGAAACGGTCGACAAGTAAAATTTTAGTTAAATGGAATAGTTGGGCGAGGTGCGCGAGGGTTTAATCAGGTGTGGTCAAATCGCAGAATTGTGCAGAATATTCGTGAAAGTTTGTAAATTTGAAAGAGGAAAAAGAAATTTAATGATATCAACTGAAAGAGGTCAATCACGATTTATTTCAAACCATTTGAACCATTTATTTTCATATTCAAAAATACCTTTTTCAGGTGAAAAGATAGTGGAGTGGTAGTGAGTGACAGGAACCCTAGTCAAGGTGAAGGATCAGTGATCTCATAACAGGAAACGAATCATATGGTGGTGAAACTATTGTTCACCTTCATATAATTCGACGGTTTGAACCTCCAGCCTAGTCAATTAAATAGATTAAAAATGAAAATTATTTCACATATTTAAAGGAATGGGTCGTGGCAAACAGTTCATGGCTGCAGTGGGATTTGTCCTTTATCCTTTTGCTCCCTCATCGTACCTTTCTGCCATCGCCCTCGCGGCGGAGTCCTTCAGATTTGAGTAGAGTTCGCTCTTGAGACGAGGTTTTTCTAAAATTCAGTTTGAAAATAGACTCTTCTGTGAGATTGAGTATATTGGATTTTATAGAGTTTCCAATTCCATCATTCCAGATTTCAATTGACTTTCGCCCTTGAGCCAAGTCCTTTGAAATTTATCAACCTTCGCCCTCGAGCCGGGACGTAGGGATTTTTCCTGAAATTGGTAGTTTTTGTTATGCTCGATCTCATCCGATAATTATTATCTGCTACAATGCCTACTTTTCCGGGAAGCGAAGTTCCTATACGAAAGCGTAGAAATCGTCCGGGAAAGTAAGTCCACGAGAAGTTCGTACATAAAAATTTAACAAAAGATTCAAATGCTGGTGTAGGATTAAAACTGCCGAATTCAGGGGAAAAATCAAAGAGATCTGAGTTCGAAATTAAACGAATTTCTGAGGTGGTTTGGAGACAATCCATCAAATTCATAGCTTCACCACCTCTAGATCCGAAATTGAACTTAGTGGAACTAAAAAACGAAGCAGAATATTGCGGATTAGTGGAAAACTTAGTCGTAAATTTGAAGTTTGAAAACTGAATAATTTCAATTTCAGTTCATAAAATTTCTAATGGGTAAAAAAAACGTTTACCAATTCAACTAGGTTGAACCTTCTTGAATAAAGAAAGTTTAAGGGGGTCCTCTTCTCTAGCAGTTTCAAAAGATAGATTTTTGTGCATGATTTCAATGTATATGTATCTGAGAATACGTCACAGAAAGGATTCTGTAAAAATCACACTTCTTTACATGTTCCAGGAAACCGAAATGTACCGTCTTTGTACTAAAAATGTTAGACGAAACGGGCCCAAATAAAACGGAGGGAGAAGAATGTGGAAAACCAAGAACATAAACGTGATAAGGAAGGAGAACTCTATGGCTCTGGAATAGCAAATTAACTCGTGAGTTACAGCAATCGAGTTATACAACGTAGTTTATATTTAAACGCGTCTCCCCGAGAGTAGTGTTTCTTCAGCTGCCGAGTAAGACTTCATGGAAGTATTGGTCCGATTTCAATCATTTTTTTATATTGTTCGGAAAACATACCGCTAAGTTTTCCCGAGTACGATCTTCAAAATTTTATTTTGTTCGATTTTTACAACCCCCTATAGGGCGAAAAATGACGTGAAAATTTGAATTATTTACAAATTGTTGCATAACTTTCACTCATTGCAAAATGGAAAAAATCTTTCTCGGAAAAACATAGTCAACGTAACTATGACTATAAATAATATCGATTTTTTTTATTCCAGATTACCCATTTGGCTAAAACTTTACTTGAGTGGGACCATTGCAGGTTCAAAATCCATGTCATCAATGACATTTCAAAGTCACGGGAGTTTTTTTTCGTCTTCAAAAATGAAATTTGAAAGTGAAAACTTGTATCTCTGACGGCAGAAAAAAAATCCGAGTATATGCATTAGATCTTTCGTAATTACTTCCCCAAATAACCGCTCGATTTCTCGCCTCGAGTATAGAGGACTCCCTCAAAATACTTGGTGGACATTCATTCCACTACTTCAGAGTAAAAGTATTTCTTATCTACGATCAGGCTTAGAAGTTGAAGTGGATAGTAGAATTAAATGAAAATATGTAGAACAAAAATATTTTGGGAAAGGTTCATTTTTTGAACACAATTTTTGTTCTATTAAAATGGAATTCGGAAACAAATTTCATAGACTAACAGCAGGCTTGAATAAGTTCTTCCCTGATCAAGTTTAACTGAAGAAATAATTTGTTATTCATGACCAGGTTCAAAAATGTTGAATATTCCTCAACCAGGTAAAGCGGCGTCTAAAAGGAAACACTGAGCATGTAAGAAAGTACGCGAACGCTACAAAAAAAGCCATAGTCCCTGCATAGAAGGGTTGCTGGGTCGTGCCCGAGGCGAGGCGAAACCGTCCGAGGGGCCCCGAGTCCTCTTGCGTCGGACCGTCGCTCGCCGCCTCAGTCTTGGCTTGCTCGCCTGCCGAAGTATAGTTTCGCCCGTGCGTGTGTGTGATGTGTCGCCGCCCAAACAGCTCTCACCTTGGCTCGCGCCTGTTCTGGAGTATATCCTGTGGAAGACGCATCTACTCCCGGCCCACGGTCCTTGTCGAGACCACCCGACACCTGTTATCGGGTACCATCGCGCCCTAGCAACTCCGCCAGTATTGTGAGTCGTAAATAAATACATTTTATCTAAACAGCCTTCTTTAACTTTGTTCACCTTTCTCTCAGCGTCCAGTTCCCTTTTCCTCTCCCTGATATTACTCCCGTAATAAGGGATACATATTTTAGTCGAAGTAACTGACGAAGATTATCGAGAAGGACGGTTAGAATTAACACTTAGGTCTAATTTTATTAGAAGTTATTTAGATGAAGGGTGAATTAGCTGTTCCTTTTGAAAAGTTAAATGAGTATAACATTAAACTCAGAAGGAATAATAGTTAGGATAATAGGGGAGTGGTAGGATTAGTAATCGGCGGAATCGACGTCCTGTTCTTCGTTATCTTAGACGTGACACCAATTACTTCTATCTCTCACAGGACAATAGCAGGACTATCGACTGAAGAGCATTTATCCTTCTTGCATGGTTTCACTATGCCCGTGAGGCCGAACTTAATCCCTGATTTGAAAACAACTACGTAACTAAACTCAGCACGAGCAATTCTACAACCAACAAAAATTCCTAGGACCTACCTTTACTGCAACATTCTAAATGGCGTTGACAGACTCTACTGGTACCGACCCTATATTTAACGCAACAAATTTAGTTTTTAGGATGAACCCCAATATCCTGTCGATTTTCGCTAACCAAACGGACGCATCCCTTGCTACGGCCTCCATCATGCAATGCATAAACTTGCAACAGAGCACGATCTACTGAAAATTGTTCGATGGCAAGAGTCCTCCATTCAAGGATTTCTCGCAGGGTATGTGTGACCTGGGAAAGCGTTATATATAAAACATCCACTACAGTCAATGACGTAATCAATCATGTTAAAAGACGGTTCACCGTGAAGAAAAAGTACTAAGATTGTAATCAAGAGGTAGCGAACTTGCATATGAAGCAATCGGATTCAGCGATTATAGCGATAGGCTTAACAGGCTTTTGGGCGGAAATAAGCAAGCGCTAGATAAAAAATACTGTACCTTAGATCCCAATTAGAATGTAGATGCCACCAAGAGCGAGTACATAATGGAACCCATATTAGGTTGCGCGCTCGATTCCTTTACTGGATTCCTTCACTCGTGGATTGTCTAGCGAAATGTCCACATTCGTGGACACGCGAAATCCTAAAGACTTGTCAGAGGTATATGAACATGCCCTATATATTGGTGAAAAACTTAAAGCGCCAAAGAGGAAGAGGCTTTCATCTAGCATGTGACGACAAAAGCCGTCAGCGTCAAACCTGCTCACATTAACCCTTCCCTGCCTCCGAAATCACCTCGTCCTTCCCAGAAGGAGCCAAAACCAAAAAAAAATCCCGAGGTGGTGAACACCCCTTCATTGAACTCTAATTCTCCTATGCACTATATCAATCAACATTACCAACCTCATGCAAATCAACATGCGTGTTAAGATCCTTAATTTTCAATTTTCAAATAATCCTCAAACCCCACTTCACCCACTACTGATGGTGCCATATTACCCTCGAGGGCACATACCAGCCATGTGGCCTAACCCTGAAAATCTTTGCCAAGGCCAGGATACCCTGATTACTCATAATCTATACTCCTGGCCAAACCAACATGAACCAAATTCGTTCAATGAACCCCAGTTGCCTTATAGACTAAGTAATTCTAGGTCTAATTCACTGGGTGTACCTTACAATTCGGTTTCAGATTCTTCAAACTGAATTCTGACTCGTCGCGCCGATTCAGCGACGTGTCCAAAGCCTCAGAAATACTCAAGAGTGAGAATTATGGAGGATGCAGAAGGATCTATTTCACCAAAACACACCAGAGCCTTTTTCATCCAGTCGATAAGGAACCTGTTTCTAGCACTTTTCGTAGATCGCAAAGGTCCTTCTCAGAAAGGAGTGATGAAAGCAAACAGTCGGCTTTGTCCAAGCCATGTGTTTCGGTGCCGAAACTTACACAAAGGCCTGCTGTGTTTCTTAAGGTCAGGGGAACAGCACACTCGAGCCAGAATCCATAAGGCTTTAATGATGCGGTTTTGACTTCTAAAAATGCAGAGGTATCGACTGAGGTTTCAAAAGAGATAGTGACCGCACTTCCCAAACTTCAGCCTACGATATCAAAAATCGAAGGGACTTGCATGTTGGTGGCGGTAATAGAGTGTGTTTGCTGACAGGCGGTGAAAGACTTTTACGGAATTTGTTTTAAACATGAGAGTGGAGTGTGAGGGTGCAGTTTCGAAGGTTAGTAAGAGTGCGGGAAAAGAGTGAAGAAAATTAAAAGTTGTTCAGGTCGAAAGGAAAAGTAACGTTAGGTTCTCAAAAATTAGGCGGATTAGTATTTGAGGGATTTAGCGGGTAAGGGGTGCAACCGGGTTTAGTGTATTGTTGAGGAGATAAAGGGGTTCCGCAAGGGCTTTATGAGATGTAATAAAGGAGATAAAGGATAAAAAACATGGTTGAGAAGAGTAGAGGGAGAGGGCATAAAGACGGGAACTCAAAACAGAGACATCTGTTGGTTGCAGTAGGATAGAGAAATATCATTGACCGAAGGACGGGCAGGTAGTCACCGAGCGGGAAAGTGATAACGAGAGCGTTGGAATTGAGTTAGAAGGAGAGGGGTCTTCCAGCATCCCACGTGGCTCGGTGTCCAGCGATGCGCGATGGAAAAGGAAACAGATGAGCAGGGTGAGCGGGGATAACGAAAAGGCTGGTGAAATAATGCCTAGCTCAAGTAAAGGTGACGTAGGTAACGTAGTAATAGATAACGAAGGTGACCTATTGCTTCGAAAGCGAAAGAAAGATAATCAAGACAGTCCGACAAAAAGCGTAATAGAAAGTTCTTTTAAGAAGAGCGAGAGAACGCGTAGGTCAGCAACAGGAATTGAAGGGCAGTTGAACAGTAATACCCTATGAGTTTTGATATCGGAATATCAGTGGGCTGAAGCAAGAAATAAGGGTTATAAGGGCGGATGGGAGGATAAGGGAAGAGAATTGAGAAAAAGAGATAAAAGAGCTGATGGAAAAAGTAGAAGGATTAGAGACAGTGGCAGTGTCGGCAAGGAAAGAAACAGAAGGTGAGATGAAACATGTGAAAGAGGATATAAGGGCGCGGAAGGAAAGGACAGACGAAAGATTCGAGGAGGTAGAGGCTAGATTAGTTATAGAAGATGGTGGCAAGTTGGAGGGAGAGCAGAAAGGTATCTGGGACATGGTTGAGAACATGATCGAAGAAAAAGTGGGAGAATGTAGGAACAAGGAGGAAGAGGTAGTGGCGAGGGAAAGGATAAGGGCGACGGAGTTAAGAGTGGAGGAGAGAGAAAAAGAGCATAGGAAGATTCTTATCGTGATGAGGGGGCTGAGGGTGAGGAGCGCGGAAGAATGGAAGGGAGTGAAAGTGCTACTATAAAGCATAGGGAAATTTCAGGGCAAGGTGGATAAACCAAGGCTTAAGAGGAAAAAGGTGAATGAAGTAGCAGTGGTAGAGTTGAAGAACTGACAAAATAAGTTGACGGTGATGCGAAGCAACAGCAGGATTAGGGATAAGAAGGTCTTCATCGATCACGATCTGACGTGGAAAGAGAGCATTCAAAGAACATTGAATGACAGAGCTAGAAAGGAGAACAGTAAAGGGAGAGCAGCAAAGGTAGGATAAAAAGGACCAAGAGGACTTCTGGAAGTTTGTAGAGGGATTTGATGTGGTTGGACGGGTAGAACGTGGGTAGAGGGCAAGGAGTGGGGTCGAATTGAATCGAAGCTACCAAGGGGATGTAGATAGAGGCTCCAAGAAGCGGTGAGATTAGAGAAGAAACAAAGAGCTAGTGGGGGAATTAAAACGGTAGGGGCGAGGGGTGCAAATGAGATTCCCAAAGATGGGAGGTTTGGCGATGGGGGGGGGGGGAGAACGGTAATGGATGGGATAAGGAAGGGAAAGAGAAAAAGAAGGAAGGGAGAAAGGAACTAAGGGAATGGAAGA
>WSXT02039041.1:0-13408 GCA_011762715.2 Neuroterus valhalla
TTCCGGTGTAGACGTGAGTTGTTGCAAAAAAAAGATGTCGGTAAGGTAGGAATCGGGTAAGTTTAACATGGCCTCAAGTATTATTAAATTTCATGCATGCAAAACTGAAAAATACAAATCCTACAAATTTACAATTGAAGATCCATAATTTGGAATGTTTCGGATTTTAATTACCTTATTGGGAACGCACTTCTCTGATACTTCAATTGTGAATATTTTGAATTGAAAATTCTTGTATTTTCATTATTAACAATTAAGGGAATGTGACAGTCTGTCGCGAAATCAATAATATGGTTTATATTCGGCAGCTTTATATTTTGTATAATGTAAATAGTGTATTGGAATGTTGAGAAATGTTTCAAAATACACAAGGACACGGCCGTCCGGCTCACTCTAATTTCATTAATTTCCAAATTAAAATTGTAACGGAGATCATGGTTTTAGAGGCCTATTTAACATTTAATTAACAATATTGCATTGTTTGAACGAAATAAAACTAAAAAAAATGCTTATACTTATCTTGAATCATTTCCCAAAATTTTAGTAGAAAATTCACATTTTTCAAATTTTAAAGCCGCCAAATATAATAACATGCAATAATTGATTACGTGACAGGCAGTCACATGCCCACCAAGATCCATTAATTAGAAATGTTTACAGTTTTAAATGATGTCATCATGAAAGATCTCTTTTTGATATTTCAATTTCGAATATTCAAAAATGAAAACTAATATTTTTTGGAGATTCAGATTTAAAACTCATTCAATTGTGTAGATTTGTAATTGAAAACTCTTGAATTCTTTCGAGGTATAAAATATTGTTAAATTGCATGCCTAACTGGTAAAAGATAAATCGAGACAACTTCTTTTTAACACAAAGTTATGGAGGGGTTGTTCGGAACCGCAGAACTGTGATGCGCCATCTGGTGGCGAAGCGTAGTACTAATGTATAATGGTATTGAGACCAAAGATAGGGAAGCAATTAAAATTCCTGTGATAATAAAACTGTCATAGGACAAAACATATCTATAAGTCATAAAGGATGCTGGAGGAATGCAATCCAGTACCAACAAGACAAAAAGTATACTGTTTTGTTTAGTATTTGGGTACTCAAGGATACCTTGCCAAGATCCAGGAGTCCGCTTTTATGAATTTCCCGAGTATGATTATAGAAGCCTAAAAGATTTAAATAAAAAGGGATTGGAAGAAACGGTAGATCGACAAGAACAATGGGAAAAAATGCTTAGAATGGGAAAAAACCCTATACATGCGCGAGGATTCTTTACATTTTAGGTGATGATTTCTTTATACTAGGTAAAATCTTTCTCTAATTCTAAAATTAAATTTCTTCTTCTAGACTTTGAAATGAAAATATAGCAACAGTTATTCAAGCAGTTAGTTTTTCTCATTTGCTTCAATGAAAAATTCTCTTGGTCCCAGCATTCACAGTTCTCTAACCTCAAAAGAGCATATCAATCCAAAACAGTTGCATTTTGAACTAAAAAGTTGAATTTGACGGTCTTAAAGAGGAATTTTTCAGAAGACAGTTTATTATTTATCCAAAAAGGACGCATCTTCTATTCGGAAAGACGGATTTTCAAGAAAAGAGTCGAATTTTCAAGTCGCTGAGCGTTTCTTGCAACAAAGAATTACATGCCCAGCATGCAAGCCCCTTTCCCCTTCGACAAAATTTCTGCTTGAAGGTGTAGATTCCGTAAAATGACAAATTTCAGTGATATTTAGTTCAAGTTTCCTTTAAAGTTACACAAAAAATACGAAAAACCGTTCTCAGTCCGTATTTCACCTGCCAAACAGCCTACATGTGCCGGCCATCTTGGTTACTTTCTCCCCTGTGACGTCACGATTTCTGATCCCAATATAGAAAGATTTTTCGTAAAAACAATTTTCTCTTAAAAATTTGTGGATGTACCTCGCAGCGGTCCGATTTTTTATTCTCAAAATTATTACTTTTCAATTAGAAATCCAATGAATTTTATTCATTCCAATTTTGAATCCTGAAAATTAGAGAATTGCAATTTCAACGCTCAAAAATTTCAATTTTGAAAATCCACAATTAGAAATTATGCAAGTTTCAAGTTTTACAACCAGGAATTTAAGAATTGTGATGATGAAAATCTGGATATCCTTAATTAAGGATTATTTACAATTAAAAACTCTTGAATGTCGATCTTCAGAAAAGAGTTTTCAATTGCGACTCTTAAAAATTAAACTACTCGGAAGGGAAAAAATATTTTAAATTACAGCATTTTAATTCAGTATAAATACCTGAAATTGAATAAGGTTTTTTTTTGTTGATTTTGACCCCCTTCCGTAAGGCTTTTTCCATAGTAAGTATATATAACTTTACATAGGCTTAAGCTTTCGCCGACCCCCCCCCCCCCCCCCTCCTCCTTTAAACGCCTTACGTAATTTATACACTTTCCCATAGCGTAGTTAAACATGCATATAAGGTGTGCTTTTCCCACTCATTTTGAAAACCCCCACCCAAATATTTTTCTGGATCCGCTCCTGAGCATGATTAACTATGTTTTACAGTGCTTAAAATTAAGGCAAATATATCTGAAGCAATCACAAAAGAAGACATTTTTTGGCGCGTAAACGGCTTCAAATAATCGAGAAGAGAAACACAGAAGAACAATGAATAAGAATGAGGAGCATGCAATCTATTCTTCTAATATTTTTTTTCAGTTTCCAAAAGATGGCAAAGATTGTTGCTGAATTCATGGCATAATTTCAAGGTACTCGATTTGAACGAAACCACATGGGGATTTACGGATGAAAAAATAATCAATGATGATATTTTTGAAAAAGTAATTAAACGATGCGGAAGAAGCCTAACAACTATTGATTTAAATATCTCCTTTGGGTATTTAAATCACACCGTAACACCAAAATCAATCAAATTTGTTTGTCAGCTTTGTACGAATCTTCAGATCCTCCATTTGGATAACGTTTTCTATTCACTTCCTTGGTCACGTGGAACGAACAACCCAGTCGGTATTGAAAATCAAGCTACAGAAATGCTGTTGGCTTGGAGCGGCTCTCGTCAACTGAAAAAATTCGGTTTAAAGCTTACTGGTTGGAAAGAACAAGATATTGCGAATCTTATTCAGAAAATGGATAAACTAGAATCACTGAAAATTACTTCAACTATCTTGTGTCCACTCAGAGGATCGCTCCTTCAAATCTTACCATTTAAATCATTAAAAGAAATTGTTTTGCCTGACTGCAGAACCCTTGGTTCGGAATGTTTCTTGATATCTGTGAGTACCTTATCTCAACAATAATAATCTCTTGAAATTTCTAGAAACCTTCTTAATTTTTTTCTTATTTCACGAAAAAAAATCAAGCTATCATCCAGTTTTTGCTCCTCCTTTCCTTCCTTCTCATGCTTTCCATTGTCTCTTCTCCACACTTCCTCATTCTTATCCTTTTATTCTACATTTGAATACCCCCTTCATCCATTCCTCTCTCACTTCCAGCCTCCTCCACAATATTATTTAAATTCTCTTGTTACCTTCTGCTCTCCTCTTTTCCTTTTGTACCACCATCTCATTCATGCTCAAATGTATCCTCTACCTATTCACATACTCTTTATTTTCTCTTCTAGTCCCTGCCATTACATTGCTTCTCTTACTTCATTTTCCAGTACTTATCAAACTATTCTTCTTCTTCAGCAATTTTGCAATCCTCTCATTTTTATCACGTACCTGCTGTTTTCCTTTCATTCAATGATTACGTCACCCTTATTCTAACTATATTTTTTTCTGTTTGTATTTTCCTATACTGAACCCATGCTCTTTCTTCCTTTAGTCTTTTCTTTTATGATATTTTCCTTATTAACTTACCCTACATGTTTCTTCCTTTTCATTCCAATGCATCTTTCAATTATTCTCCGTGCACTTTCATTGAGCGCGTCATTTGTGGTCCTCTTTTCCCTTCTCTTTCTACACATCATTTACTCATTCCTTCTTACATTGTCCTATAGTCTTATATTCTTCATCAATATAGTCTTTCTTCTTACCGCATCTCTCTCCCAGCCCCCTTCCTCTCTACCCTCCCTTCCTCTTTCTCTTTTATTCTTCAATTTAGCCTTGTTTAATTCTCATTTCTGATCTCTTCTCCTTACCCTCCAATCTATCAGTGATCTTTCTATCGGCCTCATCCTGCTTCAGAAAGCCTTCATACCTTTTTATTAGGCTGTTCCTGCTTCTTCTGTTTTTGTTCAAAACTCTATATCTCTGTTTGCGAATGTTGCCTGACTTCTTCCTTCTTTTCTTCTGTCATTTTTCATCTCCCTCTATACCTTTTTTCATCACTTTGCGTATTCTTATCAAATTTCCTTAAGTGACTGTACAACTGTTTATTTAGGATATTCCTCAGTATTTTTGAGTATCATTTCCTAACATTGATAATCTTCAAATATTTCTTAAAGCCTCTGAAATTTTTTTCTACTTTCTCAACCTCTCTGTAATATCCTCTAGGATTGATGTGGACCAACCCCTGTTTGTATCCCAATTTTATTATTTGACAGGCGATAAGACGTATCCACGAACTAGAAACAGCTGTCTTAAAAAACTTACCTACATACGAAATTATTTCTGAAGCACTCTTCTCTCAAGTTGAGACGTTGAAAAATTTAACCCTCAGCTGCGAATCGAGCAATACTGAGTTTTTTGACGAAAGTTATAGTGTAACGAAACTCGATTGGTCGAAATTCAAGAACATACTTAAGCTAGTGAATCTCGAAAGATTGCACTTAGAATACAATGCCTTCGTTGACGACGAATTTCTCGCATTGATCTCACAAAACTGCAGCAAGCTCATCCTCTTGAACATAAAAGGTAACCGTTCTTATTCTTTATTATGTTTCCTCAACTAAATACTTCCAAAGCTTATGGGATGATCTATTTTAATAGAAGAAGTTGATACAGGTTTCAGTCGTATGCAAAATAATGAACAATTCCGACATTTCGTAAAAAGTGCAGTTCACTCCTTCAGGACTAACCTGAAATTGATGTTTTCAGGTCCCGAAATTCTTAAAATTGAAGAACTGTACAGAAACATGAATTGAAGATCTGTCCACTCAAAAACAAAAAATTAAATTTGACTATCTTCCGGTGAAGCACGAACCGCTTAAAGGATAGTAACGTCCAACATCTTACGCCGAACCCGAATTTCCTCCTTTAAAGTAAACGGAACAAGAAAAAAGCATTGAATAAAGGACTCAGTCACACATACTATCTCTGCAAGACCTGTGTAATCGTTATTGACAATGGGTTAGGACATTTGAGTCCCCCGGCATTGAGGTTATTTATATCTAGCCTATTATGCTATACCCTTGAATCTATTTCTTCCTTATACAACCAGTGTTTGCCATGAAAGCGTATATTGCCGTATGACAAATGTCTCCGAAATCATCTATTCCACAGAAATAATTTCCTGAATGTTCTATACCGAGCTTCATAAGCACCTGACAAACACAGATGAAGTGGCGTGCTGTTTCGTCACAAAAGCCTCATTTACGAAAGCGAGGGTTTCCGTCAATTTTGATGTTAGTTAGGTGTTCCTCCAAGCGGCTGTGGCCCAAAAACCTTTTTACCATGACTTTTACTTGCTTCCTTTCTATGTCCAGGAGTTTTTAGACTTTCCTCCAATACTTGCGTGTTCCTGCAGGAGCCACTTTTCAATAGCATGCTTAGCCCATGCACGCGAGGCACCGCAGTATGGTTCAGGTTCTCCAAGGGCTTATGTAGTCCCCCTTTTTGTGAGCTTATCAGATCTCTTGTCTCTCAAGGTTCTCGTGTCCTGGAATCTAGATCAGGTTGACCTAGTTCTTTCTGGAATTTCAAAAAGTTCTTCGAGGTGGCTACATACGAATCTGGATGTAATATCTTCCAAACCCAAGGCCTACAGAACAGCTTGACTGTGAGAGCACTTGTAAATTTGGTCTTCAACAAACCCTTGTTTACGAATCTCTCCTACGCAAACCTTGACAGGCACAATCACAGCTTGAAATATCGTAGGGAATCATCCAAATGCGCTTGTTTCCTCAGCACTGAATGTCATTCCAAATTTTCCTCCTCTAATTATCATACCACTCCTCCCTTTTTGGGAAGATCAGCTTGAAGGGCTAGATATTCTTCCAGAATGTTGTCAGAGTACATGATTTTGTCCCCTGTGAATACACTCGCCATAACGTCATGCAGCTTAATAGACTTGGCACCTTTTCTGAGAGAAAATCTGCAACTGCAGCCTTATGCCCAATTAGAAGGTGCAGTGATTGTATACACAAGATGGATCTCAATGTCACTGTTGGAGCTGTTCCCATTCCTCCGTCGATTTCCGGAAAAACCCCTTTGAAGACTTTCGGCTGATTCCTGAAACCAACTGAACTCGTTCAAGAAACCGAGAATAAAGAGACATGACCATATGGCCAGTTGGCTACTTTCAGTTCAAGTCCTCAAGTCCTTCCAGTTGCACCTCCCCTCATATAGCCAGCACCTTTATAGAACATTCAAGCTCAAACCAGAATTTTTGCGCCGTTAGCTCGACGACTATTTCGTCATTGGGAGAAATGGACTGCATGAACAACACAAGATTCCTGTTCTCATAAATCGATTACATGTTAATATTCAGGCAACCATGGAATTCGATCGGAGCAGGAAATCGCTTTTCTTGGATGAACTATTGTACAAAAGACATGATAGCATATTAGGACATTAATTTTACAGAATACTAACACAGACAAGCAGATACCCACATGCTCCCTACCACCACCACCCATCACAAAAGCAATCGGTCATCAGATCTCTTGTTCACCGAGCTGTCTTTATAACAGTTGAGGATAACTTAAACAAAGAATTACAAAACTTTGAACGAATTCTGATACATAACGAGTACACACACATCCTACTGGAGAGAAAGAAAGAAGAATTACCACCATCCTACCCTAAATTCATAGTCTCACAGAACAAATAGTGAGCGTTTCCAAAAAACGAAATATCCGAACACATTCCAGTGATCAAGACAAAACAACCGTCATTGCGAAAACAAACAATATTGACTGTTGAAGACGTAGAGAAGCGATCGAAATCTTAGAGCCCCGTGTTCGGAATAAGTGGAAATACGGAAGCGTAATTTGTATTTCTTCGCAAGTAGTTTGCGTATGTGAGTGTGTGTTTGTACTTGTCGGACCATCTTCGTAAAAAAATCAGTGTGCGAACCAACCAGCATCGCGCAGGTCGGCATTAAAAACAAAGTTTGAATGAAACACTCATTCCAGGGTACCATTTACCTGCAACGGAAATAACCCTTGATTGTGTACATGTTATCAAGTTGAGCAGGGTGTGATTCGCCGAACACTTAGGGTACGGAGTTTCATTTTGACAATTTTGTCGATCATACGCCATAGTCTGTAAACATTGCAAGGATTGTTATTTGCACCTTTTAATATTAGGCCACAGCCCTATACATGCAGATCGCCCCAAGCATGCAAAGCAGACGATCTTTTCACGTGGTATATATTATGACCACTGACCTGTACTGTACCCTGGCTAGAGGTTAGCCATGTATTTTCAGGTTGAAGCGCGGATGCTTTTCGATGCCGTTTAATGCTCGCTGTCTCGAATCGGCATGTTAACATGCTCATCTGACTCAAGAACATACTCCTATTTAGGGCTTCATGACTCGGACCACATTCGTGACGTCATCCACTATCTAGGATATGATACAGATCAGTGTCTGAGAGTTCTCTATTGAGTGGGAATAATCAAGCCGCCATCTTGATTCCGAATCCTGTAAGAAAAAGAATGGTACACTCCCACATGCATTTTTCCTTACTTGGCACATAGGTTTTGGAACCGAGATAGTACAGGGCCCTTGTTTTACATGATGTCATTAACACACCGTCTTTACTTTAGGGGCCATGGCATAAACTCAAAATAGCCCACATAGTCGCTTATCGTACCCAAAGTGCCAAGGTGGAGTATACACCGTTTCAATTCTTCCTGCAACAAAATTTACTCCGAAGTTTTTACTGCGTCATGGTGGGCTCATGTGCTCAAGTACTTACTGTTAATTAAAAATTCGATTGTGTAAACTTTTGTGGAGATTTACTGTTGAATTGTTTACGAATAACAATGAAGTTATCATTCCTATCTCACTGAAAAATTATTAGGGTTTTTTCTTTGCAGTTTTCTCGCTCTCTCTCTCTCTCGAATCCTTGTATGCATATGTATAAATTTAGATGCCTTCTTTTTCGACATTCAATAGCTTATTCACTAACACACCCCAGTAACATCAGTAGGGACTTTTTCGCTTCTCCGGGGTTAAAAAATCGATTGATTGATTGGTTGATTAAGGCATGGATTGATTAGCCATTGAGGATCCACCAGTTCTCACAGAAAAGCTCATCAGTACATATAAGAACAACATAACCTAGAACTCCCGTTTCAGATTAGCCCTAAAGGAGTACACTGGAATGTTCACAAAACGCCGGCCATGATCTTAATTGTGCACATGCCTGAAACCCGAACGAACTCCTTTTATTATAGTTTCTCAACATTTACTTTTGATCGAAGAAGTACTTTATATTTTAAATGATTCCTGATCAGGGACTTATGAGAAAATAATTCCAAATCAATTATAACACTTATCAATTTTTATGCATAATTTTTAAACCTTATGTGTATTAAGACATTTTTTGAAAGCTGCTTCAATTTTTTGATATTAAAAATCAAAATTTAATGATTGCCGACATATTTCGACTTGACATCAAGTCCTTATCGAAGCGACAAACTCATAAAGATGAAGTCCTCATCAAGACGAAAAGTGTCTCATACAGTTTTATACGTATCGTTAGTTTAAAGGTCCATGATTTTCCATTTTATTTTATTTTACTTTATAAACGGTTTACACTTTGATAAGAATTAGGAAATTAAGAATACACAGTAGACTTCTGTATAAAAGAATTCTACCGTCGTTTTCACAAACTCCATCAAGAATTGGTTGCAAATGTCCGCATCGTACGACAAATTATTTATCAAGTTGAATGAACTACAAATGTTAGACAGAGTAGAATATGAGACATATTCGGTCTTGAAAGCTGGTAATTTAAACAATTTATTTTCTCCTAACGAGTTTGGTGGTGTGTGGAAAGAGAAGGCTTGAACTATTCAAGAGCAGTCAATTTGATCATTTTACATTTTATGTAAATAAGTTTGTCCTATCTGAAACCTTTCATATTCAAACGGTCTAGGTGCATCAGTTCGGATACAGTGTTCACATAACCTGACTCTTTTGGAATCCGCAACTTGAACGCTTATACTCGTAGAAATCGCTTTTGTACAGATTCTACTTTATCCTTATATACAGCTTGGTATGGGGGCCATATGACAGAAGTATATTCTAGTATCAGTTGTACAATAGATACATAAAGTGTTCTCAACGTTGCTATTTTCGAAAGTTTCTAGAGACTCGAATAATAAAGCCTAACATTTTGGTCGCTTTCATGACAATGATGTCAAATTGTTTCACAAAAGTGAGCCTGATATCAATGATGGCTCCTAGATCACTAATGCTAGTGGTTCTTTGAAGGGGAGTCCCATATAGTATGTATTGATGATCTATGGAGAATACTTTTGGTGAGAATGGGATCACATGCCATTTTTCAGTATTGAGAGACATGCCATTTTCTTAGGATGTTTGATAAAAAAATAGAAGTTTAAATAGTTTATTGAAGGTATTGTGAAAGGCAAATTGGGTATTTTGCATTCTTTCTTCCAAGAGAAGCAAACTTTTATCTTGTGATTAATGATTTAGATTCAGATGTTTTCTGCATCATTTCAAGAAAGTTGAGGATGTTAGTAGCTCAGCCTAAGAAAACCTGAGCTAACTGAAAGTATTAGTTTTCGTAAGGATATTTTCTAGTATCTATTAAACATATTCAATTCCATGATTATTTTTATTACCTTAAAGAACTAGTTTTTTGTATTTGTATGCCTTAAAGCCTCAGTGGTTTTCGTTCTCCTCGTGACTCATCTGCGCCCTTAGAAGAACTATATATTAAGGTTTATTTCATACTCGAAAACTGTTTATATCAAGTCGAAACATGTTGGTAACCAATCATATATTTTTTAACATCAAAAGGCAAAGCTATACAAAAATTGATTATATGATTTTAAAAGTCTCAAAATTGAACTTGTTCATTTTTTCATCCCAAAAATTTTCCGATCGACAGGTTGCACAAAAGTGAGGGATGATGGAATCGCACACGTTGCTGAATTGCCAAATCTACTTCATCTTTTCATCGATCACGTACCAAGAGTGAGGGGTATTGAATCCTTGAGCCTCATGCAAAACCTAAAAACTCTAAATTGTTGGGGATGTTATAATTTGGAAGATGAAGGTTTATCCATTGCTGTTCAACAGTCACCCGAATTAGAGATTCTAAACGTCGGTGGTTGTCAGAATCTTACCAGAAAGTTTTTAGACAAGGTTGTAGACATTATGAGTACACGCGAAAATGATATAATACTACAATTGACAATCCCATCTGAAGTTATTGATGAAACTGAAGTTTTTGATTTCCCACCACTATTAAGAGTTGAAATAGAGTAAATCATTTCTCCAGCATTGTTTGATGTAGCATTACATCTTGAAGAATTATTTGGTTTTTTAAATATTTTTTGGTAAGGGACCTTTGAATAACTATGAAGATGACCTACCTACGATGCAATATTTTAGAATGTACTTATTACAGCATATTTATTGTAAAATCTTCTGTAAGACAAAAGTATACTTAAATAAATCAATCTTCATAATTCTGTTTTTGTATTCGATTTCATTAATGGATTAATTTACAAACTCATCCATCTTCCCCTTCCCTGTTGCATTGTTCACAATTATGTATAATTTTTAATAATAATATAGTAAAAAGAAGTCAGGCTATCGTTTCATGTATGGAGAAAAGTAGACGTGGGTGACGAAAGAGTAAAAAAGGTGTAGCTGATGAAAGCCAAGACCGGCACGTGCATTTCGGCCATCGTAAGTGATGCTGAAGCCAACATTGGTGGTGCCATAATTCTGGAGTCCGGGATTCAGAAGCATGTTTCATGCATAGCGCCCAAATTGAACGGCATAGACAAGCTGCAATTTGAATGCATGGGTACCAGGTCTCATCAGCACAGAAAGACATTTGGGACCAATTTTCTAGCTCTTTTGAGAACGTATTGTTCACAAGTTTTTTGAGACGGTAAAAATACAAGGCGTGGGACGAGCAAACACCAAAGTATGGTGCTTATTAGCCTCATCGACTACGAAAGCCGCGCGCGCCCAAGCTTAGGACTGATTCCGTCCCAAGCTTGGAGCGAAGGTGTGATGAGTTGCGTGATGCGCACGCGCGCCGTGTCAAGCTGGCGGGAGGTGCTTCACACCAATGCGACTCAGCGGCTCAAAGCTTGAGACTGATTTGTTCCCAAAGTAGGAACTCCGAGCGCCCATACAGATAGGACGTAAACACACCCAACACGAACGGAACGTGTGCATCCCATGTTTTGGTATTAAGGTTGCCTACGGGTTTATGGTACGTTAGAGTCCCAAATGACTTCCTGTGTAGAGACGACGGTATAGACAACATTATTTACGTTATCAATCAAACTATAAAATGGCTAGGCTGCTGGTGTAGATGGTATTACCTCTAAAATTCATAAGAGCTGTAGCGAATATGTGTTTGTGTAGCTGTGTGAATTTATGAATGTTTGTGCTCTCAACAGCGAAGTTCCAATTCTTTGGACAAAAGCGATTGTCGTAAATATCTACAAGGGAAAGGGTGAAGAAGGCGGCTATAATAGTTATAGAGCAATTACCCTTGTAAGTGCTATGGGCAAAATATTTACCAATATGTTTATTAATAAAGTCATGGTAATAACAAAGGAAAGGATCTGTTGAGTTAAATGTAGATTCATGCCAGGAAGATCATGTGCGGGTCGGGCATTAAGCTCGAGGCAGATCACAGGAAAGAGCTTGAAAGTGAAAAAAAGTTTTCTGTGTATTTGTTGATCTAGAAAGAGCTTTTGACAAGGTGGATTGAGCTGAACTTTGAGAAGTCTTAAAAGAGTAAGGAGCGACTGGTTGACTTCTAAAAGCAATACAAGCAATATATTTTCAATGGTAGTGAAGTGTGAGAAGAAATGGCAACTGAACGGTTGGTTTGATATCAGGCAGGGTGATGAACAAGGATGCGTTGTGTCCTCTTGGTTGTTTGATATATACGTGGATGAATATCTGAGACAGTAAGATTACGCAAAAAACGCCTTGCGTCCGCAGATGGCAAGATCGATACGGCAGAATAAGTGGATGATTTGCAGAGGATGATGAGCAGACTAGACACCAGCATAAAGAGCATGGGACCTAAGATTAACGTGAATAAGACATTGATAATAATTGTATTTGAAAGTGGGAGTGCAAAAACAATCTGAAACATCGCCTTGAATGAAGAAAACACAGAAAGAGTTTATATTTTCGTTTGTCCTGGAAGTTCATTCACTGCTGACGGAATATCTACTAACAGTAAAAATATGACAGATAAAGCTGAAATTGCGATACATATTTCTGTACTTGCACCAACTGTGCTGTATTTCAGCGAGATATTAGAAGTATCGAGAAATAGACAAGAGCAAAGTCAACGCAATAGGCATGCAATTTCTGCGCAATATGGAATGTGTAGATGAAACCCCAAGGAGGAGAAACATAGACAGCGACCCGGTTCCGTGGCCAAAAGTCGGAAAACATATAGAAATGTACAACAATGAATTGCAAAGACACTAGTTTATGGTTTTCGAAGGTGCTGATTCCGAATCTGGTTTCAAAATTCCAAGAAACAGAATGGCGGATCCAATATAGCGGAGCCTAATTTCCAAAAATGATTGGATCCACTCAGAAAGTGCCCAGCTAGAAATTGCCGATGGACTGCCGATTGTAATAATCGGCCCATCGTTGGCCCAAGGTTGTTGACCAATATATTTTCTGCCAATAGTGACCCAAGCTTGGCCCATAGTAGTTGATCATGGTTGACCCGACATTGGGAACCATTCAATGTTTGCCATTGTTGTGCCATGATTATCCCATTACTGTCTTCCGGTTATTATTTGCCAATGGTAGCCCAACGTTGGCCCATAGTAGTTTACCATGGTTGACCCGACATTAGGAACCGATCAATGTTTGCCATTGTTGGGCCATGATTGTCCCATGACTGTCTCCCGGTTATTAATTTCCAATGGTAGCCCAAGATTAGCCTATGGTAGTTTTCCATGATTGGCCAAATATCGGCAAACCAATAATGTTTGCCAATGTTGGGCCATGATTGTCCTATCACTGTCTACCGGTTA
>WSXT02039052.1:0-13408 GCA_011762715.2 Neuroterus valhalla
TAATCACATGCATGCCGTTCCCCATAGGCAGCCATGTTTTGTTTTGATACAGCAGCGCCTCTTTGCCCGCGGTGGATTTTTTCTTTGCCAATATGTTCCTTTCCAGAAAATCATTGTATTCCACCATCAGGAGGGCAATATGGAAAATATTTTACACAAGCAACATTCATTCATTCATTCCATATACAAATGACATTCACCGAGAAGAAACTAATTTTCAACAAAATATTTGATTTTTAACCAAATAGACGGATCTTCTACCGTAATAGATTAATTAAAAACCAGGATAGATGAATTTCCAAAACAGAGATAAATTTTAACCAAGTGCGTTTCATTTTTATGCCAAAGAGACCAAAATTTTACAACATGTAGGTCCCTATTTCCAAGTCTCATGGAGGCGAACAGGCACGTTTATGAGACGACAATATGTTACAAATGATTCCAGATTTCAGTATATTGTTCAGAATTCGTCAGAAAATAAGAATCAATCATGAATTTTGAGGTTGGATGATTTGATGCAACTCTTATAGGTCCCCAATGAAACCCCATGAGGGATACGTTTGAATTTCATGTTCAAACAATTGTTTTCAGGAGATCTAATAATTTGGTAAAATTAAAATATTAAATGTTCAACAAATTTTTAGATATATTTGTGAAAAATTACTTTACATCAAATGACACTAAATTGTGTTTTTCAATAAAACAAATACAAAAAATGCGTCTATATGTCCAGTTATGTCACAAAGTAAACAGTATAATTACGTCAACAGATAATACTAACAAATTATGACAAGTGTAAGAAACATCGGCAATATTATGAGCTTTAAAAATCACAAACTCTACAAGTAAGTACGTATGTGATACTCAAGTTTTTATTTTTATTTACTCCTAATGACATCTAAGTATTATTCCAAATAGTTTATAACAAATTCTTCTCACATTAAGTATTACCATTCTATAAACCTGATGAGGCCTGGCATCGCTGGGAGAAAGCTTGTTAAAAAAGAGTAATTTCCTCTATATAAAAAAACATTCCTCTCATAAAAACACGAAGCTTCATTGACTAGTTAATCGACAACGTCAAAAACTTCGACCCAAATTGATTACCTCACGCTAGTCGAAATCATAAACATCTTATGAGAATTAAATGTTAAATGTTATGTGCGCTACAATAACCGCTCCTCCCCTATGCACGAACTATCTAGGTTTCTGTCCTGCAGGATGCCCTTTCCAGCCTTGAAGCACTTCGAATTATCGCGGTGATACTGAAAATCCCTGGGATGCCGCATCTATTTCACTATGGAATGAAGGACCTCTATGCCCATGAGACGATTCCTGCTCACGCCTCAAATTCTCTGATTCATCATCTCCTTTCAATTCTGCCTTGTAGACAAGGTTTTCATTAATTTTAATGTAAATGTGATTATTGGCTGGCAAAACAGGATAGCCATAGCTATATTGCCCTCTGGGAGGAATGTGATACGTTTCGAAAGATTCAGAATAATAATATTGCCTCGGAATTCCACCTTCCAAACGAAGTTCAACGTATACTGGACCTTGAGCATGAGCAGGATAATTTCGAAACTTAGCTGGCTTACTTGAAGGTTCAAGAGTTGCACGAGTGAGACCAGAGTGCCAAAGTGGGTTAGATCCATGTTGCGTCCGTATAAAAACGTCAGAATTATGGAGATTTCGCCATCCGCTAGTTCCAAGCCAATTAGGTACTCCATCTAGACTATCTATTGAAGAAGTATATCCTTCGTAGGTAGTCTTATCCGCCATTTGTACATAAATGGTGTTATACTCCATATTCAGAAACACTGCATCTGCATCTAATTTAATAACAAACCAATTCACATGCATTTAATTTCATACGACAGTTTTACTTAACTATGATATTTCAATGTAATTTAGGTAACTTATAAGACCACTCAATCGTCGGTCAAGCTGAAAACCCCGAATTGCTGCACCCGTGTCGTATCCTCAAGGCAAGGCATCGAATCTGGGAACCTTCAGCCAGTTGATTTTCAGTGCATCCGTTATTCCCACACTTATAGAAATAAACCTCTTGGGTACCACGCGTACTCCTTATGGCACAGTGAACGACGCGGGCCTCTTTCCAAAGTCAAGTGGGCATTGTCCACTGTCCCATCTGTCGGCCTTCCTAAGGTTGGCCTAAAATACGAATTTCCGAAAGAAGACAAGCCAACCACCGTTTTATGATGTCCTCAGTGAAAAAATTCTCTCAAAGTCCGAGCTTTATCGCCTAATATCAGGACGTGCTGTAAGGGCCCTGAGAATTCCGTATGGGATTCGATTCCTTTGGCATCGAAATGATGGGCCTATAACAAATCCACCGAACGCGTCCTGAGGTTGCGGATAGAGGGTCCATGTGCCGACGGTTGCTGCTGAATACGGTTACAATAATCAATAAGCAGTCGCGGACAATTATCCAGGGATGGTCCCGAAGTAAAATGTCCCAAGCTAAGGCGTAAACAACCGTGCCGAAAGCTGAAGGGCACCTTCAGCTTTCAGCACCCTAGCTACTCGTAGAATTAGCTATGGAAACACAAAACCCTAATCCAGTTATAAATGCGGTTCAAAATGATTGAACGCGCATAGCACTCGACAATGGTTTGGGAAGTATTGCTGATGGTTCTAGATTTCGGGGTGCTGAATAAGAAGGAAACACGATGATGAAGCGGCGAGACAATCGACGTTCTTTATGAACGGATCAACTTGATAATGACCTGCTTAGTTGCTATGATGCCAGTACTGTCCCTAACCACAGAAGTTACATGGCGCGCCTGCATAGTCTGTGTTGCCAGAAACACCCAGAGCTCTCGCACCTTTCACAGCAAGTGTTAAGAAACCTTGCCGTTAACCTTTCGCGAACAAGAGATGTACGCGGAACGCTTTCTCAACAGCTGCAAGAACAAGCTGCATACGAGAATCAACAAGCAAAATAGAGGACCAACTGCTGAATAAAGGCTTCACTTGCAAGACGATGGCGATTGTAGGACAAGAAGAAACATTTATATTCAGGTTCCTCCTAAGCCACGTGATCGGGCTGAAATGGGTGCTACTCTTCGTGGAGATATCTCAGAGGATTCCGACCTCTGGACCATCACTTGTTCAGACATTTTAGAGAAAGATTTACGAAGTAAAACATCTTTCAAATGAAGGCACTGAGAACATCATACGTTTCGAGGAGCTGCGCGATTACCTCCTAATATCCAGGAAGAAATGCCCACCAATTACTGCTGAGGAGGTCAAGGAAGTATTAAGGGGCGCGAAGAACTTCCCCGCCCATGGTCCAGATAGTATTAAGAACTGTTGGTGGAAGATGTTTACTTCTACATACCAACATCTGGCCCGCATCTTTACCTCATATTTAAAGTCGGAGATCCCTATTCCGCAGTGGCTGGTGTAAGGAAAAACTGTACATCTACCGAAGGAAGGCGACTTATCCAACTCAAAGAACTACAGGCCAATAACTTGTATCTGAAAAGACGCTGCGAACCACAAACTCAATCTGCCGATGGCCTGGATTGACCAGAGAGCTTTTGATTCAATCTCCCATAGACTTATAATCTGTATGTTGAAAAGCTTAAAGGTTCATTCAGGTATTGTAGGATACATGGAGAGAATAATGTCCCTTTGGAAGACCAGATTTACTATTACTTCTGGAGAACATCGTGTGACTAACAACAGTGTCACTTCCCAGAGAGTTGTTTTTCAGGATGACGTAATGAGCCTTCTCCTCTTCTGCTCTATTGCGACTATCTCTTGCACTCCGCGATTCTCATGGGTACCTCTGTGGCGGAACTAATATTCGTGAGCATAAGATCACTCATATATTTTAAATAGAAGACTTGAAAATCTATGCTTCTGGAAAAGAACATCTGGAAGACAAAACTTTTGGGCAGATTGAAGTTCCCCGCAGATTGGAAATATTGTACAATAAATGCGAAGGAAAAGTTAGCAGAATTTGTGGATGTTTGGACAGTAAACTAGTGCGATGTGACCTGTGCCACAGTTATGTTGGAACTAAATTCACGCAGAAAATCGAGCATAAGAATTCATAGGAAATCGGGAACGTGAAAGGGATGTATTACCTTGAATTTGATTCGATTTCGCTCAAATAATTGAACAATCAAAAAAAAATTAAAACTGAAAATTAAATGTTTAAATTATATTTTGGGGAAATCAAAAAGGGTTTCCATCGAGGGTTATCATCATGAATTTATGATTGAAAAATGGAAAGTTATTTTGGTGTGAGGTTAGAGTGTTCCGGAAAAAGACACTCCAGTTAGTTAAATAATATTACAATTACCAAAAGTTATTTCATATTTCAATATTACTTGGAATATATAGAATTGAGCGCTAACGCGTTTACAGATTGACAATATATTTTGATTCCTGATCTTCGTAAAATAACAGAAATCTCAATGTTTGAATACTCTTGGATCGAAGAATCTAAACTGGAAGCTTGAGAAAAATAAAACGAGCGTTAAACTTACTCCGCAAACACAGGAATATCAGGATTGTGAACGAAAAATCACTAGTTGCACCCTTCATTTTCAAATGAACAGGTAAAATTTAAGAGAATCGCATACTTCTTTTCTTCATCACGTGGAAGCAGTATCTTGATAAATGGATGCTATATATACTATGCTAAGACTTCTAGCTGATAACAACGCCTTATTTATTCTACTAGAATGAGTACGGGAGATCTTGTATTTCAGACCTTGAAATTTTTCCTAATTTCTGTAGGTTTATTATCTGTAGAGCCTTCAGAAATATTACAAATTACGGTTTGCGTAATAATGTTTATTTTGGGGGCTGCTGAAATAGAATCTTGGATATTTTCCTACATCCTATGAGTAAAAATCTCATGTAAGGAAATTTGCTGACCTTGCTGCTAACGCAATAGTCTCTTGAAGATCAAGAATATATGCTTCATCCTAATCACGTAACGCTAAATCCTGGCCAGTGGTAGTTGGCCGAAGGTGGGAGAAACGAGCGCCAACGACCACGCTAAGATTAACACAAAAATGTTCGGAATTACCAAAACGCGTTTTTCATTTGCTTATATAAATTGAACGCAGCCTTTGCCACGACAAAAAATTCAAAGAGCTTATTGCAAGGGTTAACATGATCTATCCGTGCATTCATACCTTATCTAAATAAGCCCAATGATGCTTATTTAAATATGTTGGACTAAAATTGATAGTTTTCAGAATGTTCCGGCATGGCAAGTACAATCCTTCCCTTTCGCACCTGTGCTCGCTCGCTATGGCGAGACAAGGATAGCTGTTCCTTCGAAATGTCTTTCACACCCATGCTTCTGATCCTCTATCACTTTCGTGGCAGTGCTGGACACGTCAATTGAGCTGCCGGATCATCAAAGGAGGGCCCGTAAAAGAATTTTTTAGAGAGCAAGGTGATCCCTGGCTATTCGAGAATGAGGTCCCGAATTTCATATCCTTGAAAGTACACTTCAATACAAAATTTCATTGCGCATCTTTTTATTACCGGAAAATATATTTTGTATCTTTTACTGTTCCCGAAGTTGATATGAAACTAGTTTTTCTCAAAATCGGAAATTGATCTCCTTGTTCACTTCAAATCGCGAAAACTTAATCAATTTTCAGAATTTACTAATCAATCATGAATCGATTCAATGCTTTCACGATGATCTATTATGATGGAATGAGGTATTTCGGGTTTCAATCGTGTACAAAACTACAAAAAATTTTGTCGACGTTTCGCGAACGTTACAGCACGCATCTTCAGGACTGGTCAGTCCTGAGGATGCGAGCTGCAACGTTCGCGAAACGTCGACAACATTTTTTGTAGTTTTGTACATGATCGAAACCCGAAATACTCCATTCCATAATCATAAATCATGAGTGGTTAGGTATTCGAGAAGTAATCTTTTCATCAGCTGTGAATCCCTATACATTTCCCCGGAGCAAAGGATGAAAACTAGTCAAGCAATCGAGTAACATCAGAGTATTAGGATCATGTAGGAGTTTTGAGGAAAATATCAGTAAGCAATATGTTAGTTTAAAAAAAATGCGTGAAATTTATTTACATTCGTGATTATTGATGATATTCATTGTAATTTATAAAATTTGAGAGAATGTATCAAATTTGTGGAATCTTTTTGAAACTTATGACATTCATGAATCTTTCATGAAATTTCTGGTTTTTCATGAGATTCGTGATGATTTATACAATTTGTGGTCATTCATAAAACTTATGGTAATTAATGAAATTAGAATAAGCTTATCCTGAAGTTTGATCTCGTGCTTCGCGCTCGATGATGAACTCATCTTGCGCTCCGTGATAGGTCTTTGTATTCTCCTACATTTGTATATAGGGCTGTTAAAACTCAAAAGCAAAATGTCGACTACTTTAATTTGATGATTGTGACTTTTTTTTAACCTTCCCCGGCTTAAACGAATACATTTTTATCGCGTGTTTCGTGCTGTGCATTTGTTATTTTGTCTCGTTCAAAATTTATCCAGAACGGTGAAAAAGTTTTGTTACTCCATTTTTTCCATATGAAACAAAAATTTCGCGTGCATAGTGCGAAAAATAATAACACATTTACAGATATTTTTCTGGTAAAGAACTTGTATGTATTTGTTTTTTCCAGAGCTTGTGTCGATTGTCCGAAGTTTCCATTTTTTCATTTTGAATATGGTAGATCTTTATTGTTTGCAAAATTTTTGTTCATCTCTGTTTTCTTGTCTCTCACATAGTTTGACCAAAAAATAATAGTTTGTATTTTTCATTATTTTTTGTGCGACCAAAATTTGAATTTTTTATCCTTTCAGGAAATTCAGAAAAATGTAAAGATCATCTTGTAGGCCTCCGATAAAGAAACTTTCTTCTTTCATTGAACTTTTTTTCATATCTTCCGTTGTCTGGCTGAAAATGCTCAGTTTTGTTTAAATTTTAGAAATTTGAGAATGTCATCACTCTAACCATTACTCTATTTCTTTTTAATTTTATCCAGATAGCTGGCTAACAAACTTGAACTTCAGTTTCCGACACTCAAAGTGTGTACCACAGGTCAATCAAATAGATTAGTTTTTTTAAAAGTTGTCATGCTAGCAGACAAACATTCATACATGCAGACATACATACATACATACTGTGACGTGGTATTTCGTACCACGTCCAAAATAATTCAAAAATCATTTCAAATTGATTTGATTCCAATTATAATTAATTAAATTAAACTCAATACCTTGGTCGAGCACAGAATCCAATTGATAGCTGTCATCTGACAGGCGCCTCGAGAGGGGTTGCATGTTGCCATAAACAAACCCCACGAGGCCTAGAAATTGTAACTCCGCTGCTCCGATCCGTCGCCAGACTGTGGGGATAATCTTTATCTAAATATTATCACTAATCCCGCCAAAATCTTGTTTGTTTTGTTCCTAGACATTAGGGTCGGCTTCGCCGGCTGTCACAATGCACCATCCACAACTCTGCCACACCATGGCTGGGAAGTCAGGAACCCACACACACCATTCACACTACACACCAGTCACAGCTAGGAGGCTGTTAACTTTATATTACACATCACAACACTCGACTCTTTTTCACTCCAACTGGGCGAAAGAAGGACGACTTTAACACGTGGTAAAGCTGCACAGTTGCCACCCACTCTGTAGGGGGTTGTCTGAGTGGTCCCGCCGCGCACCGCAGTGTCGTGAATATGCATAGACTAATCATTGACTAAAGATAAAGTAGGGACAAGATGGCGGGTTACTGGAGGAACGTACCATTACATGGTCTTGTGAATACGACTTTGTCAGACTGTATGAACCTTTATGGTTCGCGCCGAAACTGATCGGCTTGGCGTCGTTCGACGTCATTCTGTGTTCGACTGGACTTCCTCGTATCAGTGGGGTCAAAATAAAAGTGAAGGAAATTATTCGAGGTTCAGGAGAACCATTAATTGGTTAAAATTAGGCGGAAGGCCTTTTTGGTTATTGAATAAAAGACTAGAAAAGATGGAATCAAGCAAGGTATGCTCCTCATTCTCGCCCTTATATAATGTAAAGTGAACGCGTCTCCGTGTTATGGAGTGGTGTTCGTTCGCAATGTAATGTACTATTGATAAATGTGTTTTTAATGGATTTAAAGTCGTATCTTTGAGGTTTTCGGTGGGATGAAAACTGCACTCGGCTTTTGTACGGTTGAAGTGTCATTTTTACAATGTGAGGCGTTTCATCATGGCGTGTGATTTGCTTTGACGGGTCGAGTACATCCGGAACGCTATGTTGGAACGCCATGATTCATTACCAAACGATCTGGCGCCCTTCAGGCAAACTCTTAATGGAATAATCTAATGCAGGAGTAAAATTCAAATAAAGTTCAAATCAAATAAATAACAGTTAGGAAAAGCAAAGGTAAGGTAGGTATGTATACATACATACATGCACACATACAGACACATTCGTAAAAATCTGTTCTTCGGTTTCAGGGGGTCTCAAAACGTGGACATATGACAAAAACCATGGAGTGGAAGGGGAGGGGGGTGAAGTTTTACACAAATCTAATACCTCCTCTGATGAGAATGTAAAAATGCAGAACACATGTCATATTCTAGCCATTTCTTCAAAATGATAATCGACAAATCGATGTAATAAAACTAACAATGGTACCACTGGCCAGGGTTATTCATTCATCGTGCAGGCATGAAATTTTGTAAGTGTTTCAAAAAATATTCAGGACCCCCAAAAAAACTCCCCTAAAAGAAATTCGTGAAGGTGAGAGACATTTCGTAATACTGTAATCCAAAAAAGACCCAGAACCGTCGCGTACACTTAGTTAAGAATTATCTTCAAAGGTATTTCGGAAGTTATTGATATTTTAATAAATCGAAAAAAGGAGACAACTTTAAATAAATAATTTTTTAACTATTTTCCTTCGTGAACTGGATTGAATTTAATGCTGTTGATCTTTGACGCTGAAAATTGTTCGCATACTTTGTTAGAAAGAATACAACTTTTATCTTTCTTCTCTAGTTACAATAGACACAGGCATATCAAGTCTCTCATCTGCACGTTTTTCATGAAAGTTACCAATTTAACGATAAATAATTAAAAAATAAAATATAGGAAAATAAAATGATTGTAGATGGGGAGAGCTTCCAGAATTAAAAAACATGTATTGATCGTAAGATTGTAAAAAATTTTTTTAAATTAATAAAAGATATGGAAACTGGGCAGATGAGACTTGATATGACTGTGTTAATTGTAACTAGAGAAGAAAGATAAAAGTTGTATTCTTTCTAACAATGTATGCGAATAATTTTCAGCGTCAAAGATCAACGGCATTAAATTCAATCCAGTTCACGAAGAAAAATAGTTCAAATATTATTTATCTAATGTTGTCCCTTTTTATGATTTATGAAAATATCAATATCTTTCGACATACCTTTGAAGATGATTCTTAACTAAGTGTACGCGACGGATCTGGGATTTTTTGGATTACAGTATTACGAAATTTCTCTCACCTTTCCAAATTTCTTTTTGGGAAGTTTTTTGGGGTTTCAGATTGACGGAAACAATTAGAAATATTGGCAAGAGAATGTGGCTCTTCAGTTTACATGTACATAAATTTTTGTTTCTTAGGGAAAACCCTTGGGTTGATTCAAGCAGTGTGCTGATTAAAAACAAATAGAGAAAAATCCACGAAGTAGTGGAATCTCAAATTTTTCGGTTGCAAGTATGAAATCTTAATGCAGATAAAGCGAAAGGAAATTGAACATTGATGAGGTACATCGACCGTATCTAAAGCAAGCTAAAGAATCCGCCATATTGGAAATCAAGATATCGATTATGAACTGTATATTCTTATAAAGAGACCATCAAGACCTCCAAATCCAAATTTTTCAGAGAAGTTTACAAGTACAATATGAGGATCAGATATTTAGCTTAAGGCAGATCACGGATAAAAGCCTCAGAATAAATAGGAAAGTTTCCTTTGCATCCGTTTATCTGGAAAAAACTTTCGACAGGGTAAATAGAGCTAAACTTTGGGAGGTCCCAAAAGAATATGGAGTTACTGGGTGGCTTCTGAAAGCAATACAAGTATTATATAATGGTCACAAAGCAAGTGTCAGAGTACATGGACAACTGAGCGATTGGTTAAATATTATTTATTTCATGTTGTTTCCCTTTTTATGATTCATGAAATTATCGATTTCCTCTGACATACCTTCGAAAATCATTCTCAACTACGCGTACGCGACGGATCTGGTTCTTTTAGATACGTTTTTTTATTACAAACACCTCGCTTAGGCACAAAATGATACACATGTATACTTGGTGCAGAGGTGAAAGCCATGGAATGATCGACTTTGTTGAGAAGAAAAATAAAATGAAATAGAGATAAATAGAAAATTTGTAAAACCCAAAAGTAGAAATAGTATATCGTGAAGAGCTGAATAAATATATAGGGCATCACACAGATGATTGGAAGACAGAATTAGGCTACAAAAATGTGGAGGGTGCATGGATAATACTGCGAAATGAAATCTTCGAGAGTGCTTCGGAAGTGTGTGGTACTGCGACTGTAGGAAGAAAGTCCGGTGATGCAAGGTGGGATGACGAAACACGCGTCGTAGTCAACGAGAAAAAAGAAGCGTACTCAAGTATCTCAAATACTAGAGGTCTTAGCGATAGAGAATGGACTAGGGTCATAAATTCGTTCGCAGATGACAAGATCGTTACGGTAGAATCAGCCGATGATTTGCAGAGAATGTTGTGCAGACTGGGTACCAGCATAAAAAGCATGGATCTTAACATTAACGTTAATAAAACAAAAACTATTGTGTCATGGAAGATTTAGAGTTTGAATGCCTTGATTTGTTAGATTTTAAACCAATTTACTACAGTAGATACGTTGATGATACCTTGGTTATTATTCCAAGAAAAGAACTGATTACTGATTGGTATAAAAAGCCGACTTTTTCCGGGAGATTTTCAAACTTTAACTCTAACAATCCAATTTCACATAAAAGAAGCATGGTTTACTCTCTGGTAGATAAGGCAATCCAACTTTCTGACAAAAAATTCCACAACAAAAATATTGCAATGATAAAACGGTTCTTATTAGATCATCATTATCCATTAACCTATATTAATTTCCATGTAAACAAACGTATTCCTTCACAAAGTATGGAAACAACCCAAATTGCAAATCATAATAATAGTAGTTCAATGGATCATTATGACAAAGAATGAGTAACCGCTACGATATGTCTGCCGTATGTGAAGAATGTATTTGGAAGGGTTTCAAAAAATATGAATAGTATTGGCATCAGGATAGTACCAAAAATTACTAAAAATCTAGGTTGTGTGATTAAAAGAGATAAAGATAAAATAAATCCTGTAGATCAGAATAATGAAGTATATAGAATGAAATGTAAAGATTGTGATGTTTCATATGTTGGTGAAAGCAAAAGGTCGGTACGATTACGGGAACAAGAACACTTTCGTAATAGTTAAAAAATTGAAAAACCATGTGTGATTAACAAGCATATGCTAGAAAAAGATCACAATTTTGATTTTGAAAATGTCAAAATATTGGATAAAGAGATTGATTGGCACAAAAGAATACTATCCGAAATGCTTCATATTCATTTGCGAAAAAATTCTATGAACAAAAAAGAAAATACGAAGAATTTGTATAAATCTTATGCAGCTTTACTACAAAAATTAAGGCCAAGAAATAATTTCTCAATAACATTTATGTGATTTTCGATGCAATCATTTTGAATGTCGCGCTTGTAATAGCAGAAGAAATTTGTATTTAATTCTCAGATATAATAAGGTAGATTATTTATTTACTTAGTACATTAACAGAGGTCGACACGTAATTTCTTAGCTAGAGCTTCATGTATTTTGTTTGGTTCCTGATGTGTCGTTGCGATATTTTCCGAAACACAAGACTGTCTACAAAGAATTTCTCTTGAAAATATCTTAATCATTTGGAGTTTTGCTGTAATTTTTAATGTTTAATTTTTATAAAGTGACTATGTACTGTGATTGTATGCATGACTCTCAACCAGAAGGTTGAATCATCTTAATGTAGTAAAATGGAACGTAAGGTAAATGTATACTTATTATGAATGCATTACTATGTTTAACTGTCCATGTTATATTGTTTCATTACAATTGTTTTTTTAGACTTGGAAAAGATAACAAACAAATTATCGAAACGTCGCCGTTTTGACAAAATACATCAAATTTGGTTCGTATGACAACCGTCTTTTATGGATATATTAATACCTAAAAGATAGAACAAGTTTGATAATTTCGTGTATCTTGGCATCAAAATGTGAAACTGAATGTTTCGAAGAATCTTGTTTTCAGTTTCGAGTTGTTGGTGATGAAAATAAAACCTCTAATTTTCATCAGATTATTCGAAAAAGATGTTACAAACACACACGCACATGCGCATACACATTACTTTGAATAATATTATAATAAATATTATTATTATTGCATATTATTATAGATTATATTATGTGCCGAGGGGGAGATGGGCCACTTCCGACCCCTTCAAATTGTTTTGCACACAGAGAGAGTAAATCAGAACCAATTTTGATGAGATCTGGTTCAATTAGAAGAGTATTCATTCCATTAAGTTGCTACCGCAAAAAAATTGTGAATGTATCTTCTCTAACATGAGAGTTTAAAATCTTTTTGTATGCAAAACCATTGTGAGGGGAGGGGGATTGTGCTATCCTCCCTTACTATATCTTAGGGTCATCATTCTGCAACATGAAAAATCAAGAGGATCAGAATAATAACCTTACCAAAACTTACGTATTTTGAACGAGAGAGGTGAGGTCAGGAATATGCATTTATAAATGAAATTCCAAGTAGTGAAAAAAAGAGGTTCATCGAGGTAATTAGCTAATTTTATTAAAATTGATCTCCCAACCATTTCGGAGAATGCGATGTATCACAAATAATTAGAGTTAGTTAACATCTGCAGAAAAAGATTTATTCCAATATTATACAGAAGCGGATAATGTTTGTTTGACATAGCCTTGAATTAGACAAAACTACTGCAAATGAACATAAGATATCTCACTCCGATGAATTTGTGCGTTTTATTTTTGGAAAATCATTTTTTGTTGGCAAAAAGACCAACTTGATAGTGCGCGCCACATCACCCGACAAGTAGGATAAGTTGACGTACGTGGACTTTTTTAGGAGACCTAATAAATTAATTAAAGCAAAATATTAAATAATAAATGTTATGCGTGCGAAAATACCCGCTTTCCTCTAAGGGGATTCCGGAGAAAAATCGCGCGGTATAGGTCCCCCCTTCCCTTGCCTACCGAAGGCTTCGGCGGAAGCGTGTT
>WSXT02039063.1:0-13408 GCA_011762715.2 Neuroterus valhalla
GAAAATGTTTCTAGCTCGAATAGAACAGGAGTTATGCATTTTCAAAAAATAGTCTTCACTAAAATTCTCAATTTTTCTTCAACCCTTCCGATTTCTGAAAAAATTGCAAAATAAAAAAAATCCCCAAATACGTATCTTCTCTTTTTCGATGAAGAACTCGTAAAAAAAGTTTTAGCTCAATCAAAAATGGGTCGATCAATTCTCTGTTCGATTTGTAAAAGAATGTCCCATTTATTCCAATTTTCTTGAATTCAACTTGAAGTGTTCCAAAATTACTTTGAATTCTTTGAATTATAAAGTATAAGCTGACTTAAAAATCAACATTGTGCTTTTATGAGTTTGTACATAATTGAATTATTAATTGCCCTGGGGAAAAAATAAAATTGATTGTCACAAAATCAGGAAATTACCGAGGCCTAAAAATTATCAGTCGAATAGACTCCCTTGAAATTCTTGGTAGTATTTTTTTAGTAAAAAAAAAACGTTAGAGGTATCATTTGAAAAGTTAAAAAATTCAAATTTTCTGGGACTCTTCAAGGAAGATAGATATAAAAACTGACAATACCTTTTATTTTCAGATAAAAGCCTATCGAGAATACATAATAGAAAAAAAAAACGTAAATCTTTTAACGGAAGAAGACAAATTCTTGATGCAACTAGGTAAAGTTGAGAGGATATCGACCAAGTTGTCGATAATGAATTACATTGGTAACTTCTTCGACAATCTCCACCTAATTACTCCTCAAATACACGCTGTGATATCCGCCGCGAGCTCAGTGAAGAGCTCGAAGAAATTGAGGGCGGTTCTTGAAATAATTCTTGCCTTCGGTAATTACTTGAATAGCAGTAAGCGAGGCCCGGCTTACGGTTTCAAGTTGCAGAGCTTGGACACTTTACTGGACACCAAATCGACTGACAAGAGAATGTGCCTTCTGCACTACATTGTCGCCACGATACGTTTAAAATTCCCTGAACTAATCAACTTTGAATCCGAAATGATGTACATTGACAAAGCTGCAACTGGTAATGAGTTTTTACTTTTCTTTATTTATCCATTTTATCTATTCTTCTTCCTCTTGTTATTCTCTCCTCAATTCCTCCCATACATGCTCCCATGTCTTATCTAGCCATTCGCACACTCCAAATTTTCCCTTCTCAACATTCTCCCAATGCCTTCTTTTCCTCCATTTCCCAATCTCCATCTAACTATTCTTGTCCATCTCTTATCCTCCCATTCTCTTCCCACATACTTTGGCAAACCTATCTATTTATCACCTTGCACCATTTATTGTATCTTGATCTCACTATCTCCTTTCTGCTATTTTTCATAGCCTCCTCTTCGTTCTGCTCCTATATCACTCTCTTTTGAAAAGATTCTCTTTCTTTTTCCCAACGCGTTAACTCTACTGCCCTTTTCTCTGTTCCTTCCACCTCTTTCTAATACATACTTTCTCGCTTACTCCCCTCCCTTTCCTTATCATAGTTTCTCCTTTATTCCTTTGAACCTCTTATCTCATTATGAGAGACATGAGACAACCTTGCATTCTCTATTCTAATCCTAATGTCAATGTAATATATGTCTCTTGTAGCTTCTCTATCTTTTTTCTCTCATTTCCATTCATAATATCTTTTTAATTACCCTCTCTGCTGTCTCAACCCTTTCCCTTTATTTCTTTTCACTTTTTACTTTTCCATCTTGCTGTCCATTCTTTTTTCCTTCCTCCCCCATTTCTAAACATCACCTTAGTTTTCTCCGTATCAAGCCTTAGTTTTTTCCTATCCAGAAATTTTCCCAATCCCGTAATCAAACCTGTCATTCTTTCCTCACTTTCCGCTAATAGTACTATATCATCCGCATATACCATTGTGTATATTTTTTCTTCACCCAGTCGTTCTTCCCCCACCCGTTTCTCTTCATCTCCCTCTTAGAATCTAACAATAATATATTAAATAGAAGTAGGTTTAGTAGACAACCCTGCCTTACTCCTCTGACTAACCAGAAAATAACTCCCATTTGATTTCCCACCCTAACCTTACTTTTTGTCTTTCTAAATATCTCAGCTTCTCTTTTCCTCAAACCTACTCTTATATTCTTCTTCTCCATTGCTTTATATATCTCTTCCCTTCCCGTTGAGTCAAAAGCTACCTTCAAATCCTCAAACTTTCGATTCTTCTATTCATAATATATTTTAGCACAAACATCTTTCACTCCCATACCTTCTCTAGACCCTGTCTGATTTGTTAATGTCATCTTCTTTTTCTCTGCTTCTTTTTCCCTTCTTCTTTCTTCAACCTCTCCGATACTCTTGCATGTATGCCTTATATAGTGGCATTGGCATTCCCTATACGCAAAAACCCCTTTTCCTCTTTTCCCTCTTGCTACCACTATCCCTCCTTTCATACTTCTGACCAACCCTACCCTCTCCATACCCTGTTGCACATTATCCAGGCCCACTCCTCTTTCTTTCCCCCATATTTTCAAATTTCATTGGGCATTTCATCTTTATCCGCTGGGTTTCCCTCTTTAAATGACCCTATCACCGTCTCTATTTCTTCCTTTGTGATGTCCTCTTCTTCGTCTTCTTCTCTTTCCTATTTCTCTGAAATACTATTCTCCCTTATCCATTTTCTTAATCCATTTCTTACTTCTTACATTCCTCATTGCAGCTATTTCTTTTTCCTCCTCCATTGACTTCTTTCTTAATAGTTTCCCCCACCATCCTCCACTTCTCCTCGTCTAACCTTACCTCTTCTCCTATTGATCCTTGTTTCTATTTCTTCAAACAATTTCAATCTTTCTTTTCTTCCGTGAAATCTTTTCTTATTACCATCACCATTGCCCCAACCGCCCTGCCCTTTTTATTTGTTCTCTTTGCCCCTTGTACCTCCCACCTGAATCCTCTATATAATCAGCACGACTTCCTACTGCCACAAATTTTCCATAATGTCCCTATCCTTTCTTTCTATTTCAGCTGAGTTTCGGTTACACATCCTCTAATTTCTCCTCCTCTCATTCCTTTTCATCCCCCCCCCCCCGTGCCCTTTCCATTTTTGTCCCTAACCTGCCATATTTTTCAAAGCCTCCTCTCTCTTCGCCTCAATGCCATCATATGCATTCTTCCTATATTCTTCCATACTTCACCCATATACTTTTTCCCTTCTCTGTTTCCTCCTGCGCTATTTTCCTTAACTCAAATCGCATGTCCCTCTCCCTTTGTCAAATCATCGTCTATTCTTTGTGCACTTTCATATAACAGCTTTCCTCTTATCTTTTCTACTTTTCAATCTCATCAGCGCCATTTCCTTTCCTCTTCCCCCGCCTGCTGCTATACCTTTCTCCAATTCTCTTACCTCTAATCTCAGACCATTCATAACACCCCCTCTCCCCTCTACGACTCTGGCTCTCCCCTCCCCTCTCATTCTTGATCCCTCCCCTTACCCTATTTAAACGTCCCCCTTCCCTTGCAGCCTTTTCTCTAGATTCTGTATCCTTCTCTATAACTTTTTCCGGACTCCTTGTTCAATTTCTTGCTCTCCTATTTTTCCATTTCTTTTGGGCTAGGATTAATTATCCAAATAGAAACTTGGGCAGATAGATTAGCAATCTGCATCTCAATATATAGAAAATTTGGGAGAAACATAATTCGAGAGTGTCTGTATTTACGATCCTTTGATTCAAATATTTTCCTGAATTTTAATAATATTTGAGAATGCCTTCAATAATATTTTTTAATTTGAGTTATTGCTTAGCATCTGCGTAATCTGATAACTTTTTATTCATTTGCTGAATTTGATATAAGTATGAATGTATAATATCCACAAAATGATCATTCATATAATCTTCAATTAAAAATTCAAAATGTAAAAGAGTCCACAGTGAGCATGCATGATCTTCAATTAGGTAAAATTAAAAAACGAAATCAAACATAAAGAGTGGCAGTACAAAAACTATCAAACAAACATTTAAAACCATTATGATAAATTCTTTTTAATCAATCATATTTATGATTAATTCAAATATTTGATATTTTAATCGATGGACATTTCTTTGCCAATTTCTTTTATATTTTCCTTCTGATATTTATTCAAATTTTTAATTAGAATATTTTTATGAATAAAGAAAAAATATTTTTTTGTTCTAAAAAATTCAATAATAGTACAATCATTTGATATTTTCATTGATCAAGTAGTTTTTAATAAGTTCGAAGATATATTTTTTTCTGATTATTGTTTAAGTCAAAATAACAATGATAAACAAATAACTTTTTGAATTCAAATTTTTTTCAAAAAAGTGAACAGTATCAAGAGAAAATCATTTTCCTTGACACTCGAAGGAAATAGAAAAAAATATTCTTCCTTTAAACTTGAAGAAAATGGAAAAAAATATTCCTAATTGTTGAAGAAATTTTCAGCGGCCAAAAAGATTCATGATATTTTCCATTTTTTAGCTTTTTTCGTTTCAAAATAAAAATAATTCTTTGCTAAACGTTGTGCTATTTTTTCAATTTAAAAGAACAAAAAGTTTTTCAGAATATGGTGCAAATTTTGAAAGAAACAATTTAATCCTTAAGTTTTTATCAGTATTGTAATTATATTGAAAACTCATATTGTTCTTGTAGTCTACTAAAAGTCCCCTATTTCGCTTTAAATATTCTCTAGGATCAATTCAAAGCATGATTGCCTTGACTGAATTGATATTCATTTAACTAGCACCTTATTTTAGAAGTAGAAGTTATTAAAATCTATGTTTAGATTATTTTTCCCAATCTGGATACTTTAAAACCAGTTTGTGTCTTCAATTACTGAATAAATGAAATAAAAAGGATATAAAATTACAGTTTCCCTGGAGAACATCACAACGGACGTCCATGAGTTAGAAAAAGGCATGGACTTGGTTCGAAAAGAATTCGAGCTCCGGGGGAAAGAGAAACACAACACAGTTTTGCGAGATTTCCTGAACAATTCGGAAGAAAAATTGCGAAGATTAAAGGCTGATGCTCGCACTGCTGGAGAAGCTTTCAGAGAGTGTATAGAATTTTTCGGCGAAAGTCCCAGACAGGCTGACGCAAATTCATTCTTCTCACTTCTGGTCAGATTCGCAAGAGCGTTCAAGGTACACAAGATACTTCAAGATATTATTTTATGTGGAAATTGATGATGAAATTTGAGGAATCGAAATTACAATTCTGATTTAGAAGAAGAAAGATGAAAAAAAATCACTATTTCAAGTTGAAATTCCTCCCAATATGAACCGAATTTCTCGATTATGATAAAAATTTTTAAAAATAAATGTAATTCGGACATGGAACAGGAAACGTTGTTACCTTTTCTGCACGGTACAAATGTATAAAAATTTTGAAATAAAACGGGAAATTTGAAACAAAATCAAAATTTTCATTTTGTAAACAGAGAACTCGAAAAAACAATACTGTTGAATTAAAAGTCCCCTTTAACGCCCAAGATTCAGCGATCAAATTTTGATAGAATACTCCTAATGATCCGTATTCATGAAAATAGAACAGTCGAAATCTCAAAATGAGAAGGCATAGTATTTGAATAAATATTGATTTGCAAACACATTTTTTGGCAATGGCTACACGTTATCAAAAATAAGTTGGAAATTTAACTACCCTATTGAAAGTTAGGTTTTTGTTGTGAAAAATTAATCTTTCCTAATTGAGAATTCGTCTTTTCCAGTACAAAATTAATTATCTTATTGGAAAATCCATTTTCATAGTTGGAAATTCACTTACAGCTATTTGTTTTGAAAATTAATCTCTATTTGCTAAAAATGTTATTCGTTTGTTGGGAATATAATTATTTTATTGGAGATTGGACAATTTTGTTAAAAAGTCACCCTTTCTTGGTTGGAAATCCAATTTTTTTGTGGGTAATCAAACAATTTGGTCAGCATTGCTTTTTTATTTCTTTACTAAAAATTTTTTTTGGTTGAAAATGAACCCGTTTCAAAATTTCCCACTTTTGTCTTGAATTTAATCTTTTCATTTGAGAGTTTAACTGTTTCGTTGTAAGTTCGTCTCTTTGGGTTGAATATTCAACTGATTTTTTGTGGGAAATTCGTATTTTTGGCTTGATACTTCAACTACTTGGTTGGAAATTAAACTCCTTTGTTGATGATTTTGTTCTTCTGGTTTAAAATCTAATTCTTTTGGTACGAAATTGAGCTATTTGGTTGCAAATAGACGTATTATTTTGAAGATCCGTCTTTTCTTGTAAAAATTAATCAACTTTATTGAAAATTAATCTCTTCTAGTTCAAAATCTTTTCTTTGGTTAGGGATTGAATTAATTGATGGAAAGGTACCTTTTTTTGGTGAAAATTCATATTTTCAGGTTGAAAATATAACTTTTCTTTCAATTTTGTCCTCCTGTAAAAATTGGACGCTTTTTTGTCTAAAATTGATATCCTCTTCGTTTGGAAATTTTACTCATTGGTTGAAAGTTAAATTACTTTGTTGAGAATTGTGAAAAAAGTGTCCTCTGAATAATATTCTTTTTTCTCATTTAAAGTATCTTCAATATTTTCTTTTCCTTAAACTAATTTTTGACTTTTACAAATACGCTACTTTCTTAACTCTTTATTTTTCTTCGAAGGATACTTTTTTCAGAAAAATGATACTTTTCGCATACCTTTATGTTTCATAGAATGCTTTGAAGCCTTCCTGAAGAATTTTTTCTTTTGATATCCAGAAATTTTTTGGATAAAATTAATGTTATACTGAAAATATTATATTTGATCCATTTAAATTTTTTAGGCTGCGGATCAGGAAAACGAACAGCGTCGAAGATTGGAATTAGCGGCAGCAGAGGCGTTAAATACGTCGGAAGAAGTAATCAAGAGAAATAAACTAAACCAAAAGAAGCAACAGGTATTTGATAATATTTATTTCTGGAGCCCGATTTCACGACCTTCTGTGTATGCATTTGGCATGTTCAATGTTCTTAACGTTTCCTCATCAGTTTATGTCTTGGAAGGGTCCATTTTGTTGTCAATATTTTTATTACATCGCTTATAGAACAGTACCGGCAAAAGTTATCTGCACTCCCATTTTTTGAGTTGTTACTCAAGTGCCTCAATGATATTTTCAGAATTCTTTCTCTAGATTATACCCTAGGGTGGAAAAAATCTCAACAATTCAGAAGAATGCTATAGGGAGTAAAGTTAACTAACTAATGTTAACCGTACAACAATCGGAAATTGAATTTGTATACCGGGAATTGAATTCATTGAATAGAGAAAGTTATAACTCTGAGTTTGGGATAGAGAATTTAAATGAAGAAATCCTATTTTACTGTGAGGACAGAGAATATTGGTCAAGAATGATAATTTTATATTGGGATAAGCGATTTCTGCGAAGAATTAGAATTTTGATTTAAAAGCTGGAAATTTTTAAAAAGAATGTTAATTCGTAGGTAGAACTGGGGATTACCTTGAACAATTATAATTTGACATTGAAAGGAAAGGAAAGAATAGAAATTCTGATTTAGAAGAAGGCAAATTACAAAAATCACTATTTCAAGTTAAAACTTATCACAATTTGAACCAAGTTTCTGAATTACATATCAGAGAATTTATTGAATAAATATAATTCTGACTTGTAATGGAACTTTTGTGAATGATTTATTTGTGACTTGTTTTTGGGAATTTTCTTGATGAGGATTTTGAGTTCGTACAGCGTACAAATAAATAAAGCTGTTCACATAAATCAGAAAATTTGATATTTGGATTTAAAATATATCCTTTACAAATAGAATATTTTCAGAATTGGAAACTCAGAATTTTATTGCTTCTCCGAAATTCTCGTTTCCATATCAGGAATCATTATGATCTCCTTAAATATTTGAAAATCTTTCGAAATCTTGAGAAAACATTTGAATTCATTTAAACCTTTTCAGCTTCCTTTCTCCGAATTTCAGGAAACGGAAGTTACTTTATTTTAAAATTATAATAAAAACTTATGTATATAAATATAATTCTGAAAATAAACAGGGAATTTCTGTGAAGAATGATTATTCAGACTGTTGGAAGAGGAAATTTTTGTAAAGAATTAAAATTTTCGTTTCAAAGCCGGGAATTCCCGTAAAGATTTATAATTTAGACTCAAGGATAGGGCATTCTTGTATTTCCAAAAATACTTTTATCTCTGATTTAAAAGGGAGGAATTTTCTTCAAGATACTTGTTCCAATTGAGGATCGTCATTTTTTTTACAAAATTATTTGTTCCAAACCAGATTCTTATGAACAAAAATCATCTGATATCCTAACACAGAATTATCTTTCTCTTCCAAAATTCTCTGTTCAAAAATTATAAATCTTGATCATCTTTTAAGGTGTTTGAAACTATCTTCTAATCTTGGATAATCGTTTGCAATCATTGAAATTTTTTGAACCTGTCGAAAATGATTCGTCGGGTGGACACTCTGTTTCCGGAAACATCGTAATTTGATTCGGTTTGCAATATATTTTTATAAAATTGACATTGTGCTTAAACTTGGGCTTACGAGACGAAGGACGGCAAACAAAAAACAAATTTCATTTGAATGTTGAAGAGTAATTAACTTCAGCAAAAGCTCAAAAACAAGGCGTGTAGATAATTTATGCCACTAGTGTATATTTTGGAAGCTTTTATTTTTTATTATTAAACTTTTTTTAAGATTGATCTCAACATCAATGCTAGTTTGAGTTTCTTTCATAAATTTGTTTCCGCGTATAATAGTTGAATTATTTATTGAGTACAGCGGAACTTATTCCTCAACATTATCAATGTTGATACCTTCCTGAATGTTTCCATCCAGTTCTATTGATACACTTCTGTTCTGCATTCTTTCGCTTTATTGCATCTTCTCATTAATTAATTTTTCTCCTTTTGCTTGACCTTTCACCCTCCCAAAAAATACAGAATTCAAATAAAGATACTCAATTGATGTTCACAAAGAAAAATTAATTTCAAATAGGGAAACTATAATGGAAGAATTTTCTCGCAAGCTTACAAATAATGGTTCCATCCAGAAATATGCTTACATTTAATTCTGATGCTTTGTTAATTAACATTTTTTTCTACTTCGATTCACAATCGTTTAATTTTTTTTATGTTCAAATACTTCATGAAAATTTGATAAAACTCCATCTTTTCTCTTTACACCACTTAGAATAATTAAATAAATTAATACCGAAAATAAATCCATACAGACAGACATTCATCAATCAATGCATTTATGTGTTTTGCATGTACAATCTGGCATGTTTCAAGCGGGGAGTGTGTCGTCCACAATGGCCGCAAATTGTGTGTCCTTGGTAGTTTGTTTTGGTGAAAAAAATTCATGTCTCATGCACATCCATTTTCTTATTTGTTACATATTTGATTTGGATAAAAAAGTCGGCGAAATTTTGCTGTAACTCGAACAAGACACTGTTACACCGGCATCTTAATGAACTGGAGCTCAGAACGTAACAAATTAGAAAAAGTTCACATGTAAGTTTCTGTCCTCACTTCCTGGTATCGAAATAGGTCATTCCGTTCACTGGTGTACATTTTACTGAGCCGATAAGAAAATTTTTTGGTTGCTTTCAAAATTTTTGGGCGCATGATTTGATTTCGCAAATATTTTTTTTCCAACCTGTACCGGAAGTATACCGTTTTGTGCTTGAAAAGTGTGCGCAAAGCGTCTTTTTTACTCCCAGGGATGGAGCGGGCACAAAGTAGCATTTTGCGCCCCTTTCTCTAGTCCCTGGGCGTAAAAGCTATTTTGCACCCCCTTTACATGCCCTGAGAGGCAAACTTTAGCTACAAGTTTTGGATGAAAGATATCGTGTTTATCATAGGCTAACAATTGACAATTCCTTTTCGTGGGTAATGCCAACTTAAAGCCAAAGATAATATATTCCAGGGATCACAATTTTTCTTTCATTCCCCTTTTTCGAAATTTACCTCTTTCGAAATTTACCTTTTTCTCCCAATCAGCGTAAAACTTATTACTTTTCTCTTCAAATATATGATGGTTGAAAATTCAATTCTTGAATTACGCGGAAATTAATGGATTAGCTTCTATTAAATTATTATGTTCGGAGCTTTTTTTTTAAGTTGAAATATATGAATTCGAATAATTAAAAAATTAAATAATCCAAGTTGATCAACTGCAAAGTTGAATATTGCAACTTTAACAATTCAAAATTACTCTACTTGAATTTGAAATCTTATCAATAGAGAAATTCAAAAATGTTTATTCGACCAATTTGAAACTAAATTTTTCAGTAGAGTGGATTAGAAATATACATCCTGGAATTTAAAATTGTCACATCACGAAAAAAAAACTAACTAAAAAATTTCTTGTTTATAGAGTTATTCTATTTCTTGTGCCTCGTCCTTTTTTGAATTGCATATGTTCGTTCAAATTTACACTGGAATGTTTATTTTTTAAATTCTCATGAAATTTAACAAGAATTGAAAAACAAGAAAACGATTTCATAGAATTGCTGAACTTTCAAGTTAAAAAAAAGAACGAATTTTTAGCAAAGCAATTGTACTTTTGAAATGAAAGACTTTGCAACCAGAAATGTTGACTTTACAGCGAAATTTCCAAATTTTCTACAAAATATCAAAATTTTCAATGGAATTATAATATTTTAAATATTCCACTTAAATAATGAATATTGAGAAAAAAAACGAATTTTCAATGAAGAAGTTCGATTTGCAATCCAGTTTTTGAATTTCCAACTTGAAAGACAAATTTTCAACCGAAAATTATGAATTTATAATGAAATTCTCAAATTTTCTACAAAATATCAAAATTCTCAATGGGATTATAATATTCTTAAATATTCCACTAAAATTATGAATATTGAGAAAAAACGAATTTTCAATGAAGAAGTTCGATTTGCGAACCAGTTTTTGAATTTCCAACTTGAAAGGCGAATTTTCAATCGGAAATGATGAGTTTATAATGAAATTTTCAAATTTTCTACAAAATATCAAAATTTTGATTGGAATTATAATATTTTTAAATATTCCACTAAAATAATGAGTATTGAGAAAAAACGAATTTGCAATTAAAAAGTTCGATTTGCAATCCAGTTTTTGAATTTTCAACTTAATAGATGTATTTTTTAACCAAGAATATTTATTTCTATCGAAAAACACAAATTTATAACAAAATTCATGAATTTGCTTTCAACTAGGTCAATTTTCAACTAAGAATGATCAATTTTCTCCTTACAAAACTGAATTCCGGATGAAGTAGATTAACTTTCAACGAACAAGTTCACTTTTCTACTAAAAAAATTTTTTTTTAACTACAAAAGATGACTGAAATAAATGTTGACTAAAAGAGATAAATTCATTTATAAAAAGACAAATTTTTATTCAAAATGATGACTTTTCGATAATATTGCTAAAATTTCTACAAAATATCTATGTGTTTAACGAAATAATGAGATTTGGAATCGAAAGAAATTAGTTTTAAACAAAAATAAAGCATTTACTGCATGAATCGAATGATAAATATTTGAGCAAAACTGTTGATACTTCAATTTTTAGTTTTCGTCAATTTTCTTCGATTTCGGATATTTGAAGTTCGTATCAAATACAATTATTGTTTGTCTTGTCTTTACAGAAATTCAAATTAATTTCAATAAATAAAATGATAAACGATAACCGAAATTCTAAAAGGCCGATTTGTTCTAAAAAGGAGCGCTTTTTTTTAATCTTCAAAAGTTAACAATTGATTCTTTCATTAACTCATTAATACAGTTTGGTTTAATTTCGTCTTTTTTGTTTGAAAATTGATCTCTTCTGATCAAAATCTAAACGTTTGGATAAAAGTTTCATTATTTTGTGGTAAATTCGACCATTCATTAAGAAGTTAACCCTTTTGGTAGAAAATTTAACTTTTTGGTTATGAGTTCAATGGTAGAAGTAATTGAAAAATCATAAAAAATTAATCCAGAATAGAATATTCCTCATAAAAATATAGTTTCTTATTTTGTACTTGTAAAAATAAGTGTTTAACTTTCCTCCTTTTTCGTGTAAAACATACTTTATTTCCCCTTTGTTGAGCTTTTTTTTGCGCTGTGATCCCTAATTTTCGGACAGTTTTTTTTTTTTACCAATACTGAAGAAAAATTTAGTAATGTTTTTTAAAAACATTTTCTCAAAGACTACTTCACACGAAACTCATATAGAATTTGTTTTAAGGGCTTGCACTAAAAAAAAACTGTAGAGAACTCAAAAATTAATTCTTAAGTTCAAAAAAGTTTGTTAACATTTCTAAAAAGTGATTTTAAAACTATTTTGCAATTTTTAATATCAATACTTTTTTTAGGGCCTGTTCGTGATTTTTGAGTTAAAGAATAAAATTTTTGGTACATCATTTGTTCCTTTGAGTCATCCTAATTTAGTATATTTTCTTTATTTCTTATAATATAAGCAAATTCAAGTTGCGCTACACTGCAATTTTTATTCTATTGCACACTTTTTGCTTTTGCACATTTTATCACACCAATTCCTTTTTATATACATTTTGTTTTTTTTCAATACCCTGAACCAGATAAATTAATTATTATTTGTTGACGTTTCCATTATGATCAATCATGAGCAAGATATACCTCAATATATTGTAAATTTATTACATTTAAATAAATAGATGAAATCAAAGTTGTCATTAATATGAAAAATTCGTATGAGAGTCTTTTTTTTGGAATTTGTGACTAACGCATTCCAATAAATTTTGCGATGTTGGATTCATAATTGAATAATCTATCAAAATTAATTCATTTATGAATAGTAAAAGTGTCTTGTGTCACTAATTCCAAGAATTACGTTTTAAAAATGCAGAAAGGGAACAATTTAAACAAATTTTCTTTGGTTAAAAGAATTCCTTGGAATCACTTGCAGTCCGCAAGAATTCTCGTCTAACAAAATACAAATATCAGAAAATTAAGGACCCAGGAGTCCTATTTCTTTCCGTGTCACCTGGAAGCCAGTTGTGTCAAATTTGTTTCCGATACAAAAAAAAAATTCTGAGAAATTCTTTCAAAATTGCCTGGGAAACCTGAAAAATATGTTCTCAGTTGATTTTTAGACTATTAGTTGTTCAAGAGATTCCCACCAGGAATAGAACCAAATGTGTATTTAATTTTTCATTTTGAATTAATCTTTCGAATTTTTGGATTACAAGCGGAAACTACCCAATGAGGGTTTTCATGGGTCGAAAATAGCATAGTTTTTAAATCCATTAGTTAGTAAAATTAAAAATGCCCGCTAAAATAAAAACTTTCTTCTTTAATTTTTGCAAAAAATTAGTTCTCTACAACGTGCAGTTTTAAATGGAATGATAAATCCTAAACAACCAAAAAAAGGAATTTCAACAGAATACATGAATTTTTTTTTGAC
>WSXT02039074.1:0-28133 GCA_011762715.2 Neuroterus valhalla
ATGGCCCATTATTGGGCCAAGTCTTGGCAAAATACAATCGCCAATACTAGAAAAAAAGTAAAGAATTAAAATTTCTTCTGAATAATTTATCATTTATCATTGCTTCAATTCTCTCAAGATTATTTTTTCTGTTTCAGAATAGGCTAAAATTCCTCCTTAATGAATCCACCGAGGTAGGGGTAACTTTGTTTTTATTCTCCTTCTTTCTTGTTCTTCCTTATCTCAGAGAACAGTAAGAAAAATGGGATACTGCTAAATCGAACTGAAATACAGTGACGACAACTAAAATTTTCGACATTTGATAGCTGCATATTTCTCTCCTTACAAAGATTGGACGAATTATCTTGACTGTGGGAGGGAATAAATCTTGCGCACCCTATGCGACACTGGTCGAAACTAACTCCATCGTGCAAGCGAGGATCGATATCCTGTTTTGTGAAGCAACGTGAATTTCGATCGATATTGTGGATATCGATCCTCGCTTGCGCGGTGGAGTTAGTTCTGACCAATGTCGCATAGGGAGCGCAAGATTTATTCTCTCTCACAGTCAAGATGATTCGTCCAATCTTTGACAGGAGAGAAATATGCAGCTATCGAATGACGAAAATTTCAGTTGTCGTCACTGTATTCCAGATTGACTTGGCAGTATTTTATTTTTTTGTTACTTTTCTTTGAGAGAAGGAAGAACAAGAAAAAAAAAACTTCTTCGTTCCTCGATGGATTAATTCCGGAGGAGTTCAGTGCCCATTTCTGAATAGAATAAATATTTTCGAGAATATTAAAGTACTAATAAGAATGACAAATTATTTTCTAAAAGTTCTAATTATTCTCCTTTTTTCCTAGTATGGCGATTGTATTTTGCCAAGACTTGGCCCAATAATGGGCCATCATTGGCCGCCCGAGGCTTGGCACGGGCGTAGACACCCCAAGCTTTCCCCAACGTTGGACCGATACTGGCCACCAATACGGGTCCAGCATTGGGAGCAACGGCCCCCAGTATTAGCCCAGTCTTGGGCCAATGGTAAATTTCCCCCTGGGGTATTCTATTTTCAAAACCTGACTCTCTCTTTCCCTGGTCCACTGCCTGGCCCATTGAAAGCAAAGTCAGCTTTTACAATCCTGTCGTCACTCGCCAGACTTGTATACGAGAGACTTAGAGTTTCAAACCTGTATACCCTGTCGAGAACACGTCTGCCCAGTGGGGGCACGAAACGAGATATAATATCCTCATAAAATTAGGAAGGACAATAGAGTCCCAAAATTTTCTAATTTCGTGAAGCGGCTCGTAAGCACTCACCTGACTCACGCCCTCCAGATTGAGGCGGTCAAATAATATTTCTGAAGCATAGACCGAGTGGCCGAGACCCTCGTAGGATTAGCTTGTACCACGGGAAATTCTCTTAGCATTGAATGACAGGCAATAAAGTATTTACCTAATATTTGACTAACGCCGGAATATACCTTGCTAGGACCTCATGCTGAGGTACCTGTAGCGAATTTACTAGCAAGGGTCACTGACCCTATTTCCTGAATCCCAGGCATCATATTGAATATTGATTTTAAAGTTGTATTATAAAGACAGACATTTGAGAATAAAGAGAAAATAAGAATACTATTCCAATTTATCGGTTAGAAGATAATTACATTTCAAGGCGAGCATTGCTCCATTAGCCAAAGAGATTTACCATTGTTTTAATTTTAATACATTTGAGACTAGGGATTAGAGATCTATTGTAAAAGAGATTAGTTTATCTCAGGCTTATTTTTGAATAGACGTATTTTATGTGAAATGAGAATCTTCTTCTTCTCCAAAAGAAGCCCTTTTTCTTAGCAAATATTTTATGATTAAGTCAGGTTATTAAATTAACCCTTAAAAGTTAACCACCTCGAAAGTCGAGGGTTGCAATATATATATATATATTTTTTTTGTTCGTGACAACACTTCTCAAACAATGAAAAATTCAATTTGCTAGCCAAACTATGCGAGATGTAAATATCAGTGGCGAGTATTCTAGTAAGAATGTGTTCCTTAAGGCCAGTAGAGCCTTAAGTAATGTTTATATAAATAAAATTTTATCAAAAAAAAAGAAGGAGAAAAAATCTTCAGAGAAGTGGAAGTTCTTAGCAGTTTCGCAATATTTGTATTTTTGTGTATGCATTAAACTGTAAACTGAATTAAACACGTATGAAGCCGAGCGCGTAGCGCGAGATAAATACATTATCGAGCGCGAAGCGCGAGATCCGAATGACGCGCGCCTTAGACGCGCTCAAACTTGCGAGCAAGCGAGCCGCCCGCGTATCGCGCCATGAGAATGTGCCCGCGCAGTGGGCAGATTTTTTATGATGTGACGAACATTATTTCCATCATGAGAGAGGTTGTTTTTTGTACAGCAGCCCACGAATTTCTCAACCAAGAATTGTTTATTCCACTACGAATAATTAACGGGTCAACTCTTTTCCCTGCGGATGAGAATATATGAATTCAACATTTTTCTTTAATTTCTATTAATTCTACCTTTTAAAGAGGTCTCATTCAGGGAGAAGTTATAGTACCTTATTAATGTGATACTATTCCAGTTCTTTTTTTGTAAGTACATCTGATTGCGAAAGAATTGAGCAAAATAAACTGTTAAGTTTGCGTACTTATATGTCCCTATGTTATTATCATTTCTATTCGTTATCTTTTATTTGCTAATACTTATTTACGCATGAAAATATTTCAGAAAAACAGCTTTGCCCTCATGAATACTCTTGTGCAAAATTCATCAGTTATACTTTGCGACTATGAAGATCACTTTTCGTATGATATTTTTCCTTATGGCGATTTTCCTTGATTCTATTGGTGCATATTCGAAAACTATATATATCGTTTTGTGTGCATTTTTCATTTCAGTATACATGTTTTACATTTCTGTGTGTTTGAATGAAATTCGGAACTCAAAAAATGGGAAAGTTTGATAAAGAGGAGTCGACTGGATAAGTTGAAATTTCACTCCTTGAATTAGTTATCAGATCCAAAATTAAACCTAAAATGAAATAGTACAAATTTCAAATTCATTTTACTTTTAGCGTCTTTTGTCTTCGATTTTTTAATAAAAAGTGGGCGTGACTCAATATGTGTTATTGTTTTGATCTAGATATCATGTGGTCATTCTGAAAGAAAATACTGCCAAAAAGCATGATCTTATTTCTTTAGTTTTTCAAATTCTAGCTACACCTTGATATCAGTTACGAAACAAGATTTGATGTAACCAATGATCTTGTACATGTTTCAACTGAGTACACTCTTAGCCTCATTATCTTCACTCCGCATCTGGAACAAATAGATTGTTAACTTTGTATGCTATGCATATTTTTTGATTGCCACTCGCTTCAGTTATCTTTTATTTACTATTACGTAGTCAAGGAGACCAAATATTGACTACAGCTGTTGCAAACTATGTGCATAATTTTTTTTTTACTCGTTCAAGTCTATATTCTTAGTGATAATACTCATCCATTTTTACTTTTGTTTACAGAATTGAGCATGCAGGTCTGGGAAAAATCGCAGAACCGAGTACATCCTGTATCAATTACTCATCGATTCCGTGAGGTTTTTAGCAAAAATGAAAATGGTACCCTTGTCAAACTAAGAGGACATTATGAAGTTGGTGTAAAGGGCGGTTTCATCATTGGAGTAATCGCACACAACTATCAGTCATTCAATCCAATATATGATTATATTGATGATAAACCCCGAATGATTAAAATAAATATGTTTGATCACCACCGGATTGAAATACCTCCAACGGAAGCTAGTCGTCTTGGTTTTGGACGAGTACTACCTCCATTGCGTGATACCAATCAAGTCATTTGTTTATGAAACTGCAACTGGCGGAAATTTTGCACTGATGATTGGAACTGTCCAATTCTACGGAGAGTTCAGCCCTGCTTCTGCAAGAGCATAATCATAAATAGTTTGTAAACGACGACTATAAGGAATGGGATAAAGTTCGTGAAACAAAGTATTTTTTTATGAAATTCGTATCTTCCTTATCACTGAGTTTATGCCTACATATTAAGCTAACCATAAACCTACCAAGAATGATGCTATAAACTCGATGCAAAAAAATATGTTTGTTCTACGATTTTCTAATAGAAAGGCACTCCGTAGATTCAGATCAGAGAATGAGAGAAAGAGAGAAAAAAAGTTGTCAAGAAAATTCAGGAAAGAGTCAGGGAATTTTTAAACCTGCGTTAGCTTATCATATATTTTTTGAATAAATATTCCTATTTGTTGTTATCAGTTATGTTAGTTATCTTCTGTTTGCTGTTACGTAGTCAAGAAGAGAATTATCCAAAATAAGGCTTTACCCTAATCAAACATATTATGAAACATTCATCAGCTTCACTTCACAAACTTCACGAGAAGGCAGTTTCTTATGTTTAAAGAATATGAAACTTGCTCTTTGTACCAGATTATTCACCGTAGCGATTTTTCTTAATTCAATTGGTAAGTACCTAAAATATTATAATCTTTATTTGAGTATATAATTGCAGGTTTGTTTCCAATTTGAGCGTATTTGTTTTATGTTTCGAAGTGTATCATACACTGTAAAAAATCGGTGTGTGCCGCAACACCACACTGGAGTCGTTTCCTGGTGTCACACCGCAGTTGGTGTTAATATCGCATACTCACACAGTACAAGTGCGACTGTGATCATGTAATTACACCAAACGAGTGTCACTAATCTAACCCTCTGCCTGTCAATCACAGTCAAAGAAAAATGTGGAACGGAAAATCAAAAATATTTTATTCGGTGTTTTGGGTTGCCATTTTCAATGAATGGCTAAATGATACGAGTATCCAGTATGAAAAAAAAGTGTCCAACAAAATTATCTTCGATTTAATTATTATCGTAAATAACCGAACGTTAATATTGGAATTGAAATTATCTTCATCATTCTACTGATAATTGAATTGAGATTCTAATACATTCTATTTCAAAAACGTATTGTTTTGAAAAAGTTCAATAAATTTAAGCTGTTTTAGCACTAAAATCATTATCAACGATTTTGTAAAACAGAAATTCAAAATAATATTTTTTACAAGGTAGTTTTTATATTTCAAAGTGTAAATATACTTATCCTTTCGTTGAGTATATACATCTATGATTATTTTAAATTTCAGTAAAATCTTCAACAAAATTTACAACCCTTTTGTAATACTAAAAATTATTACTTTCGACATCATAACTTATTTATGACTTATGCATAAAATAAATGTATAACTCTTGTATAAATATTTAACGATTAATTTCACATTTTCAAATTGATATAATATAGTTATATAAATATACAATATAAAAAATATAGTTGAGCTATATTTTTGGCAATAAAGTAATTATAAACAATTTTGTAAAACAGAAATCCATATTTTGTACAAGGTCCATTACATAGGTATATTACAAGGTATATTTACAAGAATAATTTTAAATTTTATTAAAATCCTAAACGAAATTTGCAACTCTTTTTCAATACTAAAAATTAACACCTTCATCATCATACCTTATCTTCGACTTTATGCATAAAATAAATATATATCTTGTGTATAAATATTGAAACATTAATTTCACATTTTCTCTAGGTTTCTTATATTTTCTCATGGGTTAAATTCCATTTTATTGAAAAATTTATCTGCTTCAAATATCAAATTTAAATGTGATTTTTAGTGTTGAGCTATTGTTGTTTGTTTCATAAATTAACTTAGCTTTTGTCAAATGAAAAAACACACTGTATTTCTGTTTGAATTTCTCAAAATTCCTTGGAATTGATTCGAAGCTTTCCAAATCCTTTGAAATTTTTTGAAAACTCTTCAAGTTGTATAAAATCGTTCAAATTTTCTGAAAATTTGTTAGAATCCCTTCAACTTTTCGGAATTATTCGAAAATTATTCAAATTCCTTCGAATTACTTTTTACTTATTCAAAATCCTTTGAGATTCTAAAGTAATACGAAAAAATTAAAAAGATTTCGCAAACATTTTTAAAGCATTTCAGATTTTTGTCAAGATTTTCATGAAATGGAAAAAAAATCACACCAATTCTTTCCCAATTCCTAAAATTTCCTTGGAATAAATTCAAAATACATTGTAATTTTTTTAAATCTCTTGGAGGCGAATAAAATCGTGTGAAGTCCTTTGAAATCTGTTAACATTGCTTTTCATGGATTTTAGATCAGATGATTTTCAAGAGGTTTAAGATTTTTGAATCCAGAAAATAGTTTTCTGAAATAGATAAATTCTGACTCAAAATATTTTTAAATTCCTCGAATTTCTCTAGATACCGTGAAATAAATTTGAATCTGTTGACATTAATCGGAATACCAAGAGATAAATTCAAATGTTGCAGAATCCCCCGGAATTTCTTGAAATTTTTTAGTAACTTTTAAGGTAGTTTAAAATTGTTTGGAGTTATTGCGAAACTGCTAGAATCTATGAAAATCTTTTCAATTCGTCGAAAATTTTTTGAAATCCCTTCGAATCACTTTTTACTCATTCAAAATGCTTTGAGATTCCGAAGTAATACGGAATAAATCAGAAGATTCCGCAAACACTTTTGGAGGATTTAAGATTTTTGCCAAGATTTTCATAAAATTAAGAGAAAATCACATCCATCCTTTCCAACTTCCTCAAATTTTCTTGGAATAAATTCAAAATCCTTTGAAATTCTTCGAAATCTCTTAAGGGCGTTGAAAATAGTTTGAATTCGTTTTAAATCGGTTAACATTGCTTTTCATGGATACTGGGTCAAATAATTTCCAAGAGGTTTCAGATTTTCGAATTCAGAAACAAGTTTTCTAAAATAGGTAAATTATTATTCAAAATATTTTAGAATTCCTCGAATTTCTCTGAATGCCGTGAAATAAATTTGGATCTGTTGACATCATTCAGAATACGAAGATATAAGTTTTAATGTTTCTGAATCCCTCGGAATTCTTTTAAATTCTTTGGTACATTTTGAGGTAGGTTAAAATTGTTTGAAGTTATTGCGAAACTGCGAGAATATCTTGAAATCTTTTGAATTCTCCGCGAATTTTTTGAAATCCTTCCGAATTACTTTTTACTTACACGAACAATAGTAATTAAAAAGAACAAAATATTAGATTTAATAATGACAGTTTCAACAACAAAATTTATATTTTAGGAATTCCTACTTATTATTTGCGACCGGTGTTGGTGTTGTACGGACCGGTGTGCATCGGTGTATAAAATAAGCTCGCACTGGACTGGTGTTTGTAATGCTCTCCTTAACACCGTTACGGTGTTGCATGTTGAAAGTCACACCAGGAATGTCACACCAGGCTCTTACAACTATACACCATCGGTGTGAAGTTTCATCAAAATTTTTTACAGTGTATTAATTGAAAGCCTGTCGAATAGAAAATGTTAGTCTAAGAACGCAGCTGAACAAAAGAAAACTCCATTAAACAACACAGCATTTCATTTCCTTTAATTTCTAACCTTATTTTGCATCTTACTTTTTGTTCCCAACTTTTATCTTTACTCTGTTTCATTCATTTCCACGTTATGCCAAACAGATGGAAATTTTCCAATTGGAAATCCAATACACTGCTAGTGCGAAGATTGTCCGGTTTTGGGCGTTTTTTTAATGGCCTTGGGAGAAACTACGTAGGAGCTGAAACTTCAACAGTCAGGGCCGTACGAACTATTCCTATGTGATTTTCGCCCGTTCCCCTATTGAGGAATTCCCCGCTTGAGTGCACAACGCGCTCTCAGGTTACGTCACTGGCGGAAGTCAGCTGAGACTAAGGGGGTGGCAAGTGTCTCTCTTCGAGCCCTTTCAGGTCGTCTCTTCCCCAAGCGATATTTCAGGAAGGCCAATACTTGAGGGCATAATCTTTGCAGGGGCAGTGTACAATTTTTTGCGAAAAAAAGTTTTCATCTCCTCTAAATGACTCCAAAATAATTTGGAGATTAGATCAGTTACTGGAGTTGGTGCAGTAGGTCCCCTAATTCCGGTTTTAAACAATATTTTCTATTAGAACTGATCATGGTCGTTAGAGCACTCTTCGGAAAACGAAAAGTCCTGGGTTCGAAACTCAACGGATTATAAAGGTGGTCATTTTTTTAAAGAACATTGTATTTGATTCGTGAAGAAAATTCGTTTTTGCCCCGAGTTACGCATACAATTTTTCATTGTACCGATAATCGAAAAGTGGATTTGAGCCCCGCTGTAGCGGGTGGAAAATTAACTTTTCCACCCTAGAGTGGAAAAGTCTATTGCGCCTGCAGACGCCATTACTTTTCCAATCTAAGAGTGGAAAAGTCGATTTTCCAACCGCTACAGCGGGTCGAAAATCAACTTTTCGACTGACGTATGATGAAAATCAAATTATTTCAAAAGTTGCGGCGCAAAATGGTGGCCCTCTTCAGTGGATATTTATCAAATCTGCAATGAAGTACATCAATTCTCACAAGGAAGCAAATTCACAATGCGAAAAAATATTCTGGTTGATATCACAGTTTAACAGTTTTACGTAGAATAGAATGGTGTATAGTCAAAAAATCAATTTTCTATTAATCCAAATTTGATGTGTAAAGTATTTAAAACTTCTATTAGCTGCGGTCAAAAATCTTTGGCATGTTGAAATTGGTTTTATATTTTTAGATAATCTAATAATTTATTTATCCTCCATTTTCATCCACTCAATCATTTAAAGGATAACAATAAATGAAATAAAAAATCTACCCGCTGTGCGGGCACATTCTCATGGCGCGCTACACGCTCGGTTTTCTTTCACCTCGCGCTTCGCGCTCAGCTCCATACGTGCTTGATTCAGTTTACAGTGTAATGCATACACAGAGTTGCAAATATTGCAAAACTGCTAGAGGCCTCTACTTCTATGAAGATTATTGGATTTTTTTTCAGTTTTGATAACATTTTTTAAAAATTAAGTTTACTTAAGGCTCAAGGCCTTAAGGAACTCACTCTCATTACAATACTCACCAATGATATTTACATCTTGCATAGTTTGGCTAGCAAATTGAATTTTTCATTGTTCAAAAAGCGTTGTCACGATCGAAACAAAAAATATACGCCATATTGAAAACAATTTCATGTAAAACTTATAAAACTTTCTAAGATGAACAATTTTTCTTTTAATTATTTCTTCTTGTCTCTTATTGTTTGGCTTGAAGATGGGACTTTTTATTTTTGTGAGTATGTTATCGCGAATAAAACGAAAATTTTTCGTCATATCGTGAAATAGTCAACAATATATTTGTAGAATTTTTTAAGGTAAACCATTCCTGTTCCTTTAATTTTTTTATACCTCGCATATTTTTTCTCAAAAATGGAATTTGTCATTTTTGATAACATTTCCCACGATTTGAACGAAAACTATGCATCTGATGACAAAATGGCATTTATAAAATTTATAGGTCTTTAAAATAAATAAATTTTTTTCTCAACATTTTTTCGCACCTTGCATAGTTTGAGCGGAAACATGCATTTTTGATTTTTGATGGATAAAACCAGAACCATTGGTCAAAAAAGGCTGGTTGACGGACTCGTCCTTTCCTATGCGATTTTGAAAAATTGTGCTGAAGCACAATCTGATATCATCATTCTTACGAACGCTATCGAGTTTACAGAATATTTTTCATTATTGTTTGTGCGATCGAAATTGGGATTTTCGATTTTTTGAGAAAATTCAAAAAGTTGTATTGACGACCTTGTACGGCTCCCAAGAAGAAACCTTTATTCCTTTCTGTATTTTTTTCAATCTTGCATTATTTGGCTAAAACTTCTCATTTTCGTTTCTATTTTTGAATTTTGAAAATTCCACAACTCTGACAATTTTATTTTTATCAAGAAAAATCGTACGGATAAATCGTCTCACTTTTTGCCTACTATAAGAAACCGTACTTACACTTTTCGAGTGTTGAGAAAAGAGTCCAGAAAAATGTTCAAAATTCCCCCCCCCCCCCCTCTCTGATTTTTCATCCGAAATAGCTGGTTAACGAACTCAACTTGTCTCTTTGATCCCACAAAATGGGTGCAAAAGCACGGTCGAAGATGATCGTTCTTTCGAAGGTTATTGAGCTCACAGATTATTTTCCATTTTTTTGTGTGCGATCAAAATGAGAATTCCCAATTCTTTGAGAAAATTCAAAAGGTTGCATTCACCATCTTTTAGGGCTATCAGGAAGAAACATTTCTCCTCTCTTACTTTCTTTTCAATATTGCGTCATTTGGCTGAAAATGTTGATTTTCTTCTATATTTTTGAATTTTGAAAATACCATAACATTGACAATTTTATTTTCATGGAAGAAAATGAAAGGGGTGAATTGTTTCACTTTTTACGTGCTACGAGGAATTGTACTTACAATTTTTGAGTCCTAGAAAAAAAGGACAAAAAAAAGTTTAAACTGCTCCCCCCCTTTGATTTTTCATCCAAAATAGCTGATAACCGAACTTGACCTGTCTTTTTGGTCCCTCAAAATGTGTGCCAAAGAGAAATCAAATCGAATCATTCCTTGTAAAGTAATCGAGTACAAGATTACAGACTACAGACTACAGACTACAGACTTTAGACTACATACAGGCATACAGAAAGACACCTTCGTGAAGAACATTTTGTTTGACTGAGGGGGGGGGTCTCAAAACGTGGAGACTTCATCAAATCCGCGAAAGTAAATTTTCACATAAAACCAATACCTTCTCATTCAAAATGAGAATGTGAAAATAAAAATTTGTTTAACATCTTGATCTCGCGGATATCGATATTGATTGACTGAAATTCAATAGATTTTAATGTTTATTGCTACATTTTTCTGTAATCTACTCAAACCGTGAAGATTTTTCTCAGTTTTTACTGAACAGTGATCATTACGCGTTACAAATAATTTTTTCTTCTCCGAGAAAAAGTTTTTTATCTATTCAACATGCCAAAGATTTTTTACTACCCCCTGAGTCATAAAAAACTATTTTTACGAAGGTGTATGCCTGTCTGCCTATAGTCTATAGTCTGTAATCTGTATACTCGATAACTTTCGAAAGAATGATCATATTGGATTGTGCTTTGGCACACTTTTTTGAACCCGGAAAAGAAAGGACGAGTTCGTAAATCAGCTATTTTGGATAAAAATCAAAGAGGGGGTGGGTGATATTTTGGACATTTTTTTGGGCTTCGTTTTTCAAGAATCAAAGATTGTAACTACAATTTCTAGTAGCACATAAATAGTGGAACAATTTATCCCCTTCATTTTTTTCGCATATATCTGCACAATGCAATTGGCATTCACGTTATTTCCTTTGGGAGAAGCGTTTTGTGTTCACTAATTTCTCTTGAAAATTTGGTACTCTATATTTCACATGGTCGATAGAAATGAATTCATAGTCAGAAGACATTTTTGTTACCAAGATGGTGGATCAAAAAGCTAAAGCTGGGTAAGCATGGTGAAATTGCCTCTCGCGACTTGAACCGAATTGCACGAATTTCTTGATAGGTGTATGAATAACAAATTTTTCACACATAGTCATGATCCCCCAGCCGTTAATTGTCGCACTTAACATGAAAATGAAGTATCCAAAATCTTGTACTCATGGTTTTAGGGGTTCTGAACTCTATTTTTAGCGCCACCACTCACTGTAATTTAGCACCCAAAAACGTGAGAGGCACGGAGGACTCACGCTTATAAAGCACCCCGAATAGTGAGTGGCAAGGAGACTCACTTTCATTAGGCACCCCGAAACGAGGGAGGCGAGTTGGACTCACGCTAATAAAGCACCCCGGATAGTGAGTGGCAAGGAGACTCACTTTGAAAAGCCACCAGAAACGTGAGAGGCAAGGGGGACTCACGCTTATAAAGGACCCTGAATAGTGAGTGGCAAGGGGACTCACTTAAATTAGGCTCCCCAAAGGGAACAGAATCTTATTACGTCCAAGTCCTTGTTTCTGGGTAGAGCTAAAAGTAGAGTTTAGAACCCCTAAAAGCGTAAGTACAGGATTTTAGACACTTCATTTTTAGGTTAAGTGCGATAATTAACGGCTGGAGGGTGAAGACTGCGTGTCAAAAATTTGTTATTTATGCATCTATCAAGCAATTTGTGCAATTCGGTTTAAGTCGCGAAAGGCACTTTTACCATGCTTACCCGGCTGTAGGCTTTGATCCGCCCTCTTGGGAAGAAAAATTTCTTCTGACTAGGAATTTATATTTATCAATCATGTAAAATCCAGAGTACCAAATTTCCAAGAGAAATAACTGAGCAAAAAACGCTCCGCCCCAAGGAATGAACGTGAATGCCAATTGCATTGTACAAATATATGTCAAAAATTAAATGGCCGTAACTTTGTGAAAAAAATCGGTTATGGCCGTTCAATGGCTAATTTTGAAGGGTAACGGTAGTACTAATGAATGCTTATTGTGAGATAGGCCGAAAAAATTTTGTAGGTCATGTACAATAGCTCAAAAATAGCGAAAAAAAACACATTTTTTAGTACATTACCTTAAATATCTCAAAATCCTGACGTGGTAGAACACTTCTGACCCCAGATTCGGATTCTACGCAAAAAATCGCTTCGGAAATGACTTCTTGATTCCCAACAACAAAACCTTGCAGACCTGTGTAATTATCACAAAAAATGATTAATTTACAGAAGTTATTATATTTGCCAGGTGATTCATGGTAGCTCAAGATAAGTAATCGAAATCCAACTAAAAAGTTTTCATAAATTTCCGGAAATTTTTTGTTATTTCATGAAGTCGGTAATTGCGCATCCAATTTTCCATTTTCAAAGAAGTTTATGACATTTAAACCTTCATTTTTATTTTAATAACAAGTAAATAAATAATTTATTAATCATTCCCGTTAATGATTATAAGTTGATCAACAATTACATTATTATATTAATTAGAGTATTTTTAGAAAAATACTTTTCTTTGTCTCTATATACTCAAAGAAGGTCGAAGTGATCACCATGTAAAAATGAGGGAAGATTTGTTAGAAAAAATTCAATTACAGGGATTAGTATGCCTAGAAATTTTTCGTGAAAGAAAGGCTTAAAAGATCACTCCTCATTCCCCGTATCGACCGTGCGCCGCTAGCCTCTCTCTATGCGCCGCGCCGGGCCCGTGAAACGGGGCGCCACTCGTCTCAAAGAAATCATTCCCAAAAGGAGATGGGCAGGCTAGGGCAGAAAATTGCAACGCCACTTTCTTGGAGACATCTTCCTGCGTACAACAATATTAGAATCAAAGCTCTACTCTGCGGTTTCGATTACTAATCCTCTATTGGAATTTGAAATTTTCACCGCGCGAAATAGAAGAAGGAGCGCGAGCATTCCGACATCTCTTACAGACGCATGTATTATTATTTTTACTTCAAACTAGTACAAAAATATTCTACATACCTTTACGAATAAAATCCATGTCATCCAAATAAACCGGTTAACATGCAACTGCCTTATTCCGACAATTACATTCTATTCGGACGCGCGCGACTATTTAGCTGCGTAATAAGTGTTCCGCGGAACGTTCGAGTTTGAACGTATACCTTGTTGAAACTAACGAATGCGAAAATCTGCCCTTTTGAATTTTTCGACTGGATCGCACCCTGAACGCGTACAGTGAATTTCATCTCGTTCGGAAACTGCTGATTTTCGAGGTTTTTACCAGAAATTTGATATTTTGAACCGCTGTGTACTAGTACGTGTCCGAGGACCAGCACACACCCCCTATTCGGTTTTGAATGCATCTCCTAGGATACGAATTTCCCTTTATTGAAAATTCAAGTATTTTGGACTATTCTGAACTATTCAAAATAACTCTCTGCACAGTGGTTCAAAATCCCGAATCTCCATTCAAAACCTCGAAATCGGCAATTTCCGATTGAGATGAAATTCACTGTACGTGTGTAAAGTGAATATCTGTCGAGAAATCCAGATGAGCAGATATTCATATTTATTAGTTTCAAAAAGGAATGAGCTCAAAGTCGAACGTTCCGCCGAACACTTGTTACTCAGCTGAAAAGTCTCGCGCGTCCGAATAAAATGTAAGTGTCAAAAAAAGGCAGTTGCAAGTTGACCAGTACTTCCTGACCTCAAGGATTTTATTCGTTAAGACACGTAGAATATTTATGTAAAAAATATTTCTGTACTATAGTTTGAAGTGAAAAATAATAGTTAACGCGACTGAAAGAGATGTCAGAATGCTCGCTTTCCTTTTTCTATTTCGCGCAGTAAAAATTCTGAAATTCAATAAGGGATTAGTTATGCAGGCCGCATTAGGCCGCTTCGACTCTTACTGTGTTGCACACGGGAAGGTGTCTCCAATAAAGTGGCGTTGGATTTTTTGCCCTAGCTTGCCCGTTTTCTTTTGGTAACGATTCCTTCAAAGTGAGCGGCGCACCGTTTCACGTGCCTGGCGCGGCGCATGGCGAGAGGCTCGTCGCATGGCAATACGGGGAATTAGGAGGGAGCTTCTAAGCTTTTTTTGCCTGACGAAGAAACTTACTTTTCTAACAATGCTATAATCAATATAATAATGTGAGTGTTGTTTAACTTATAATCATCACCGGAAATTATTATGAAATTATTCATTCACTTATAATTTCAATAAAAATAAATGTTTTAAATGCAATGAACTTCTTACAAAATGAAAAATTGGATGCGCAATTATTTTATACAAATTTATAAGGTTACAGTAAATTACCGCAAATTTCCGGAAATCTATGGAAACTTTCCTATTGAATTTAGGTTTATTTACCTTGAATAATCAGAAATCACCTTTGAAACTAGTGAGGATTACCAATGATTTTCATAAATTTCCTGAAATTTAAGAAATTTAATTTTAGGTTATTAATCTCCAGTTACCATAAATTATCTGTAAAATTATTGAAAATTTTTCAGGTCGTGTACGCTATTTTGGATTTTGTAAAACAAATATGATTTTCGAATTCACTGACCCCGAAAACGTAAACAGAAGTAGATTTTCATTCCATGCTCTATTTTTAATGCAAATCGACTGCCATTTTGTGTCCGCAATTTGAATTTTGAAAAACAAATGTCATTCTAGAATTCAGCGACCCCAAAAACTTCTGGATCTGTATTTTTTAACACGATTATCAAATATGTACTCTGTGGAAAATTGTGTTTATTATATTCTTCGGCAACCCATTCCGGAACCTCCCTCAGTTTGAAAAGAACATTTATCCCAATTTTATTCTTTCCCAAAAATTTGAGGCTTTTTTCGATACATTGTGTTTTATCGCACTGACTAAATTTGAACTTCTTCTTACAGAATTAAGTTCACAGATTTGGGGAGATAAACGTAATCGAGTATATCCTGAAAAGCGCATTCATCGACTCCGTGGCGTTTACGCCGAAAATGGAAATGGAAATGGCCCCATTATCAGACTTATAGGAGAGTATGAAGCTGGAGTTAAACAAGGATTCATTACTGGCGTAGTCATGGACGAGTATGCAGTATTCAATCCCATATATGAATATATTGACGATAAATTTCGAATGATTAAAATAAGCATCTCTGACCACCACCGGCGCGAAATACTTCCATTTGAAGCCAGACGTCTTGGTTTTGGACGTGTATTACCTGCTTTACGTAATTCTAATAAAGTCCTGTTTGTGTGAAGCCTTAACTTATACAAATTTTAATTGATAATTTGAAACTGCTCATTTATTCCAAATTTTTAGCTCTACCTATTGCAGAAACATAAAATGTTGAAAACTTCAAAAGTGTGAAACATTTTAGAACTGCAAGATAAAATATAGAATGCAAATCATTTTGAATGCTATTTTCGAAAAAACATAGGGAGAAAATAATGGAATGAATCATTTCGAATACCATTAGCGGAGGTAGTAACAAACTTTTGTATAGGTTGTGTAGGTGATGAAAGCCTCCCATTGTTTTCTCAAAGAGCCAAATAATTTGTATCCGAAGCATGAAGCCTCCAAGGTAAGCATTTTTCTATGTTATGTACTTAAAGATTGACAACTTATTATACGGATTGAATCATTTTATAACACGTTTTGCTGCGGTCGTTCTCAATATGAAATAATAAATATTGTCAAAGTAAGAACAATTGTGTCGTAAAGGTTGGACCACCCATTTTTTCCATAGAACGAAATTATGAAAATAGCATCGTGTCACAGCATAGCAACCTTGAATTAAAGCAAAAAACGAATTCTGATTGAGAAAATGATCAATTTATGATTTACAAAAAGGATATCAGATAGGCGCGGACACGCGAGCAGGAATAGATCGTTCATGAATTTTTTGCATGATTTCTACGTGAAGTTGTGACAAATTATTCGCAAAATAAAGGAATGCATCGTCCTCATTCATTAAAGTTTTTTAAAATTAGTTTTTGGGTGTGGTCCAACCTTGACTAAATGAGCCAACCTTGACTTCCCTATTTTTTAGTTGCTTATTATCTATTGTTTTCAAGTTGGATAAATGTAGTTCTGGACCAAGGGATATATAATCGTTTATTCTTAATTTTTGCGTTTTTGAAGAGCAAAATTTTTTTCTTCAACAGAAGATATGGACTTAAGTCGAAACTATGTCCAACCTCGACAACCTTCCCCTACTATATTCTCGAAGTTTCAAATCGAAATTTATTGCATTTCTAAGTAAAAGCGGATTTCGCAATCGAAAAAGATACATTTTCACAAAAAGACGAGTTTCCAAGAAAAAAGTTGAGTTTTCTGGTATAAAAATCGGATATATTGCAATGAATTCGAATTTTCACAACAACAAAAAGAGGGGTTTTAAACAACAACGAAAAATTTCAAACAATGTAGATACATTCCAAGCAAATTAAAACCTAAATCCGGGGGAACGTATTCTCTACTCGAGAAGATGAATGTTTCACCGAACATTTGAACTTTTGATCTACAAAAGATGAAAATTCAACAATCCGGAATCAAATAGTCGATGTTCTGACCAGAAAAGATAGATTTCTAACCAAGAATATAATAGAAGACTTTCAAGATCGAAACCAACAAATTTTTCAATTGTTCACCAAACAATTTGATTTCCAACCAAAAGGAATAGATTCCGCATGAAAGATGTAAAGTCATACTTCTCAAACAAAAACAGTAAAATTTGTTATTGGTTTTTGTGACCCAGGACCTATAGGTATAATTTCCGTTATTATACAATTTTAATATAAAAGTCTCATTTTAATCACATTTATCATTTACAACTGCAGATTCAGTTTACCATCCGCAAACCAGGAATTTACTGCACTGATCAATCGATAAAATCAGATCTTCGAACTACATTCATATCATTTACACGAGGTGAAAATAATTCAATTATTGGGAAACTTAATATAAATATTCCGTGGAAAAGGACCGCCTGTGAAGAGCTCCGGTGGATTCCTATGTAGCTCAGTTGGTAGAATCTTCGTCCGAAAAACGAGAGGTCCTGGGTACGGATCCCAGCAGAGTAGGAAGGCAGTCCTCTTTTCACATAAAGTTGTATTCAATATCTTGAATGGAGAATCTTCATCTAGTCTGAATGACGTAATATGTTTCGAAGATTCCATTAGTTCGTTCGGTCGATGCAGTAGATTTCTCGTTTGTAGATGATAAACTTACTCTTCTGTTAGAACTGATCAAGATGACTACAATGGGAATCTAAGAATAAAAATTTTGATGGTGTATGAATGAATATCTCCCAAAAAAAAACTTTCCAACAGAAAATTTGGGAATGTGGGAGAAATTTTGTATTAAAGCAAAAAAAAGACCAGATCCGTCGCGTACGCTCAGTTGAGAATCGTCTTCAAAGATATGTCAAAGGATATTGAAATTTTCATAAATCATTAGAAGGAAAACAACATGAGATAAATAACATTCCACCTATTTTTCTTAATGAACTGGATTGAATATAATGCAGTTGACCTTAGACACTGCAAATTATTTGTGTACTTTGTCAAAAAGAATACAACTTTTATCTTTTGCCTCCAGTTACTATTGACACAGGCATATCGAGTATCTCATCTGCCTGCTTTTCATTGAAGTTACCAATTTAACAATAGATGAATAGAAGAGAAGTGAAGCTTTCAAAACTAATCAAATGTGTATCAATCGCGAGATTGCAATAAATTCAAAAAATTGATGAAAGCGGGCAGATGAGAGCCTCGATATACCTGTGGCAGTAGTAACTGGAGACAAAGGATGAAGGTTGTATTCTTTCTAACAAAGTACACAAATGATTTGCAGTGTCGAAGGTCAAATGCATTATATTTAAGCCAGTTCATAGAGAAAAATAGATAAATTATTATTTAGATCATGTTGTTTTCTTTTTTATAATTTATGATCATATCAATATCCTTTGACATACCTTTGAAGAAGATTCTCAACTAAGCGTGCGCGAAGGATCTGGTGTTTTTTAGAATTGCTTTATTACAAAATTCCTGTCACCTTCCCAAATTTCCTCTTGGAATGTTTTTTGGGGGATCTGGATATTTTTTGTAACAGAAACAAAATTTCATGTCTGTGCAACGAATAAATATTCCTGGCCAGTGCTATCATTATTGGTCAAATGTCCATGTTTTGAGACCCCCTGAACCCTCTTGTAATCCTTTTTTATGTTATCTTTATCTGTTATGGAGTCAGCTTTGTAAACGAGGGAGTTGATGACTGACAGCTCTCGAGATGAGTGGTGGTAAAAGGAGGCATGTAGATATAATGTTTGTATAAGCGGTTTTCCCGTTAACTTTACGTCCTTGTGTGTTATCAGATCTTTTGGAAACTAAAACATCTAAAAAAGTCAGTTTTCCTTTTTTTTCTATTCTAATGGTGAACTGGATATCAAGATGCAATCTCTGGTTGGAATAGGAAAATTTGTGTAGTTCATCCAGTCCATGTCTCTTAAGGAAACAAGTGTCGTCAATGTAAAAGCGCTAGAATTCCGGTGTAAGTTCGGATTGGTTGACGATATTTGATTTCAGATGTTCTACGAAGATATTTGCTTATACTTGCGGAATGGAGGACCTCAATGCTGTTCCTGAGAAATCTTCGTAGAATCGGTTATTGAAAGAGAAGTAAGTATAGCTGAGACAGTGCTCCATCAGAGATTTGAGATCGCAGGGAAAGTTTGTAAAGGATTTGATGATATCCATTGTATCAGGGATTGGTACTTTCGTGAATTTACGATCGGTCTGAGTGTAACGTTATTTTAGTGGATTTCCAGGGAGTCCGTAAAGTCTTAGAGAGATATGATACAAATAAGATAGTGTTTTTTTGTTAAGTTTAGAGTCCTTTAGGAGGGTTTCTGTATGGTTGACTATTGTTTCATTTGAGTCTTCATTAGTTTTTTGTATGTATCACAATACTACTTTGTATGTATCACAATACATAGTACTAGTAATCTTACAAGATTATTCTGAAGTTAAAAATCACCTAAGGTCTCTAATTGACGTTATATACTCTTCTGCGTCCTTTACAAAACTAGCAAATGAGCTATCAAATATATGACTGATTCGTTATTGCTAAAAGATAGACCTACTCAGAATCTGGATATCTATGGTTCAATCGAGGCATTTGGAATTAAATTTATTTGAGAAGATCTGAACATTCAATCATTTCCCTCAATAAATCAAATACAAAAGCAAGTAACAACAAAACCTGTCTCTCTTGAATGGTCAACATGTTGAATAGCAGACATACATTTTCTTAGTAACAACCTCAGGGAGAAAGTGAGCTTTACAATCGTTTCTAATACACTTTACATCTTGCATGATTATCAAAATTTAATCTTGAATCCACATATACTATACGCTCTTTTTATCTGTTCCCTATCTTGTTCATAGCCAAACATAATTGGATCAAGGTTTCTGAAGAATGTAATTATTTTGCAATATGTCCTGCACCTTGGACATAGTGTTCACTATCTAGTAAGAAAGATCGTAGTAACATCACTACATTTCCAAGTGTTTATAATTTATCTGCTGCTGCTGGTTTCCATAGAGGTCGAGTCTCCATTCGACTTGCAGCTACGGTTTCGAAGTGTTTTGTTTCCTTTATAGGTTTCCTCTAGTTTTGAATTTCTCCTGTATCAACCGACAGGAGTAGAGAGGCTGGCGTTCGCACGTTCTCCCACCTAGGTCAGGTGCTCGCTTCTCTCTTGCAATCAGTATCGGTTCTGCCTCCTGCCTGAAACAGTTCTTCATCTGCGCTCGGCGACGGGCATTCAGCAGATTCAGTCTCCACTGCTTTCTTCGAGCGTCGGTCGATAGTGAGGTCTCCTGCCATGAAGGAGACCGGTAAGTACTGCTGGCCTCCAGTAAGCTTATGCATGGAGTCTTTTATTGTTAATTGATTTCCCGCCTTGATCATCTTCGGTGTTGTGGAGGTGATAAGTCAGGTGCCGTATTTCCTCCGGTTGCGTCCGGTCGAAGGATTTTTTGAGCCAGATGAGGCAAGAGAGCATCTAGTACTATAGTGGAAGATGATATTCTCTTTTGACTGATCGGAAACTAGGGTAGCGTCCTTTCTTCGCTGATCCACGCCAGTCTATCGTTATTTATTCAACACCAGGCAAATCAGTATATTGCAGCGTTTTAATTAGAAGATTATGACCATGTTCCTCAAAGTATTTAGGAATCTCCAAATAAACTGCATCAACCTGTTTCCGATATTTTGTAGCTGAAGCTATAAGCTAGGTGCAGACTGCTAGATTTGTGACTGTGGATCCAATCACTACGAACCCATGTTGGTTTTGAGCGATTTTCGAGCTGATGATATAGTTCCCAACGATTTCTTTTTTTCAAGCTTTGAATATTAGGCACACTCTTGCCACCTTTCGAATTTCTGGAAAGGTTCTTTTATTCAGCACTGGATTATAAATGTAACAGAAAAGCAGTCAGTCATCAACCCCCTCGCTCACAGAGCTGTCTCTATAACAGATAAAGATAACTTACGAAAGGAATTACAACTTGTTAAACAAACCCTTATGCAAAATGATTACACTGAGAAACAAATCAATAGAGCAATCAGAAAATACGCCAGAGAAAACAAGTCAATACAACCGACTAAAGAAAGAGAGAAAAAAGCGACCACCATCCTACCCTATATCCAAAGTATCACAGAACAAATAGGAAGAATTCTCGACAAACACAACATCTAAACCATATTTAAACCACCTGCAAAAATAGTGCAACTTCTGGAGAACCCGGAAACAAAAAGGCACCATTCAGTGATCCAGGAGTTTATAAAATCCCTTGCTCTTGTGGCAAAGTCTATATTGGAGAAACCGGGAGAGCGGTGAGCCAACGTATACAGGGACATGGGGGTAAAGTCAGGCTGAAAAATTTCACGCAATCAGCACTAGCTGAGCATCACATCGAAACAGGACATAGCACTTCATTTGACAAAGAAAACAACATTGCAAAAACAAACAAAACTTTTCCAAGAAGACATAGAGAAGCAATTGAAATCTTAAAATACACTAACAACATGAATAGGGACAATGCATACAATACCAATCCGATATGGCTTTCCGTTCTCCCGGTTTCTTCAAAAAAGAATTGATTGGCCAATCAGATTCGACCAATCCCCACAGTGGAGTATTCGACCAATCACAGGCATCATTGAGAGCATACATAATATAGCGTCATTACCTGAAACCTCAGTTTTTGTCCAGTCCTGAAGATGCGAGCTGCAACGTTCGCAAACGTCGACAAAATTTGACGTTTTGCATACGATCGAAACCCGAAACAACTCAATTTAACATAATGAATCATCGTGAAAGCATTAAATCTATTATGTCTGTGATTATTCTCAATGAAAAACTCAAGATTAGATCAGTGATTTAAGATTATACAGAAAGTTTTCAGGATCCACCTTTCTCTCGAATACATTAGTTCTTAGCCACTTTTCCAGTTTATTTGAATCAATTATGTTAGAAATTCCATTCTAGCACGTGGCACTACCCTTCAAGGTCATTTGTTCGATTTATTTTGAGAATTTGAGGGCTCATGTTTTTTGTTTCGTATTTTCTGTTTGCAACCTTGCTTCAATTCTATTCGACGAGGGACATCGACGGACTCAAGGAACTTTAGGGACGCCTGGAGAACTAAGAATCAAGATTCCAATTGAATCTAGTTCCTGCCTGTCCGTTTGCTGTCTCCAACTATCCCGGAATCTGGCTGGATTTCACTGGATGCTTTCAAGGCCAGGGACGACACTGTAGGTCAATATTCCCTAGACTTTAGGAGTGACTTATTTGCCTTTGAGCGGAACCCTTGAACACCCCAGCATTCGGTTTGAGGGAGGAATCACTCTCACAACCCCTTCCAGGGCCCTTGACGCTAAGGCACTGGATGCGATATTCCAGACTACTCCAGGACTCCCATGATAAGATGAGAATCAATTCTGGTGATCTTATATTTGTTGCGGTTTGTTGACAATGCGGATGTACTCGGTCCAGAGAGGACGAAAGTTTCCTTATACAGGAAACGTTTACGGATTTCTTTTCTCTCGAGATTTTTCCTAATTACTCACAGGCTCCTTTTCAACGAAGCCGTCCCTGCATGTCAGTGACGTGGATACAGCAGAAGAGGCAAGGCACCAATTCAGCGGAACTGCGACGGAAGCGACCAATCAGCACGAGCCACTGGAGGCCCACCCAATTCCTCGCGTTCGGGGCATAGAGATATTACAGATAGAGGTGACAAGCGATAGGATGCTCTGTAAGCGGGACCGTCCGCTCAACATCGCTGAGAGAGAAAGGGACAGAGTGCCAGAGGGTGAGGTGACTGCTCGAGAACTCTGATTCTCTTTCTCTCTCTGCGCGCGGGCAAATTCCAAGCTGACTTGTGGCCTTTCTCTGTAATATCTCTATGGTTCAAGGTAAGGTTATTGCATTAAATTTTATCATGTTTGCTTTCTTGATTACTGTGGGGAAATCAGGACTCAGTATGTCCTCATGAGCCCTCCCTTTACTATCGCTGCAGTCCAGTAACTTCCCCAAAATTAGTAACGAGTTAGTACACGTTCCTTTGCGTATAAAATTCGTACTAGAGTTTGAATTATTTTCCAAGTTAGAAATAGGGAACATTTTTTTTTTCTTGAAACTGCTCTGGAGAATTTTTTTGAACTTAAACGTTTTTTGAATGATTTCACACTAATCGAGATGGAAGTGCGAATTTCTAGGATAAACTTTTCATGTTTCCACTGTATCTTTTGTCCCCCTCTCACCATCTAACCTGTTATTGGGTAGAAAGAGAAGGAGAGAGAAAGGGGAAGGGAGAGAGAGAGTGCTTATTGTAGGAAAGAACGAATCCATGCTTTTGATTGCACATCATCGCGCTAGAATTGAAGAATCAAATATTAGGACATCAACGTTCACCTCAACCACAAGGTTTTGCTTTTGCACTTGGATGCACAATTATCAGTGTTACAGGTGCAAACTCTTTCATGTTGTGCGGCTTTGGCACACGTTAGAATGTTAGGTCGTAGAACTAGGCTTACAGTTGCAGTCTTTGCCCCAAGTCGGAAACAAAACCTCCCATTCAAAATCAGGACGGGTATGGATTTCAGAAGAGTAAGGAGCAAATTGTGTCAACTCACCAAATATAAAAGAGAGAATAGAACCTAAAAGCTGATACACCATGTTAATATTATCATCTACCCTAGGAACATCGAGACACTGACACGAACAATATTAGATGAGAGAGTCGATTTTCATCGGCAGAGACTTGGTGTTCTCACAATGTGTTGATTCAATGAGAGTAGTGCAAGAAGGCAGCAAAAACGATCCTTCCAGGCAGATGAGAAAAGGTTCTATCGTGAACCTAGAAAAGAGCAAAATAATCAGCTAACATCGAAGTTCCTCAAGTGTAAGACATAGGTGGCTACTGGTCAGGTGTTCAAGGAAAGAATTACAGAAGCGATTCAGACGCTGCGTGGTTTCATTTAAAGAAGAGAAGGGCAAGCGAGAACACTGTAATGGAGTCTACTATCATCACAGACTCAAACTTTTCAGCGATTCCGGGAATATCTAGTAATTGGAAAGCTCTAGGTCCGGAAATAGTGCACAATTTCGGGTACAAGTACCTTTCATACGTGCACACTACATTAGCGAGGTGTTTTCAGGAGGGCATCGATCATCCTGATCTAAGATCGAACTCAATGCTCAAAGGAGCTGCGTGTATGTTGCCAAACAAACCATACGCTCGCAATCCATCTAAGTTTCGACAGTAGGCTGTCTCCTAACGATTTATAAATGTCCTGACCGGAAAACAAAAAGGATGACGCGAAAAATCACAGGGCAGTGAAGATCTAGTTTCCATTGACGCTGTGGCCATGACGCAAGCCAGAAAAGATCAAAGGAACTTACACATGGCTTACATTAACTACAAGAAAGCGTTTCCTTTGGTACCACATGACTATTTAGTTTAACTTTTGATAATTCACAAGATCTACCCACACATTATTGACAAATTTTTCAGGAGAAGGAAAAAACCTTCTCAAAAAGTGAATTCCTAAAATAAAAAGAAAATGAGATAGTACAATCGAGATTTGATGCAGCTCTACAGATCTCAATAAACAGAATTTTGAAAAAGGTAATACTTTTAGAGATAAATAACCTCAAAAATCTACTGCGGTCAAAACCGTGTAAGTCCATCCAAATTTTTTTTTCTTTTTTAGACCCAATTTAACGCAAAACGTATGTTTAAATTTTTAACAAACATATTCCAAGACGAATAAAAGGCTGAAAAGTGAAAAGAATAGTTTAAAAAACCGTTTCTTTAAGAAAAAAATGGATTTTCCAATAACACAGTGTTATTTCCACATGAAATATTTTCTTTATTTATATTTCGTAACTATTTGTAGAAAAAATATGTAATTACCAACAAAAAGATCATTTTTCTCGGTTTTATAACCTCCTTCACTATTTCTTTTATTTTTACGAACAACTTTGGTGTCTCTAGAAGGCCCAGACACATTTTCTTTATTTGGCGTGATCATTTTCTACTCTAAATTGAACTTGCAAAATGGTAAACAAATCGACCGGCAACACGTGAATCAACGCGACTAAGCAGACTACGTTGAAGACGAATACGCATGAGTATCGCGCAGGTTGGCCCATGGCACTTACGCGACAATGCGCGGTAGAATTTTAGAGAAATATGAAGCCAATAAAACGTGTTTTCAAAAAAATGGCACTTACACGGTTATGCCGTGGAACCCTTCAAATATCTTGGTATTCAGGACTACAAGCACCTATGCTCTTCCTGTTCTAGCGTTCTCTTTTGGGCTCATAAAATTGTCAAACACCGACCTTCATAGGATGAACAGAACTATTCGCGTTGAAATGTCTAAGCACTGGATGCATCACGGTAATTGGTCGATTGGGAGGATAGTTTTGCCATGACATATAGGGGGTAGGGGATTTGAAGTTGTCCGGTAGCTTTCTATATCGAAAATTGACATAGTTGCGATACTCTTCTATCAGCAAACGAGATGTTGCGCTGTACAATACCATCTCTGAAGTAAATCTCGATGAGACGCCATTGTATTTGTCCTCAGCGGAAGCCTAGAATATCAGGACGGAAACCAGAGAGGATTTTAGAACGCAATGGAGACAAAGAGCTCTGCACAGTGAGCACCCTTAAACCTTAGATCAACATGAAGTGGATAGAGAGGCATCTAATATTTTGCTGAAAAAGGGCGTCCTGTTTACGTGAATGTCAGGATTCACGATAGTGATCCAGAATAGAGTTGTCGGAACGGAAAACTATCGCAAGAATGTTTTACATCAAGACGTGGCTGACAGGTTCCGATCGTTTCGATATACCAACGGATCTGTCAATAACATTATTGACGACTTTCGCGTTATGGTTCAGACAGAGTACACGCACAAACATAATGATGTAGCAGGCATCACACATCTCATACTGGGATGGTACTATCCAGACGGATGATTAGGTACGAGAAAATAGACCCGGCATCGTGGTGTGTGAAGAAGGTAGCGGGGAAGTTTCTATCATCGACATCATTCGCCCACTTAACCGGAATTTGCAGGCAACCTATATAACCAAGATCTATAAGTGGAGTGAGCTGAGGCATGAAGTGAAGGCGATGTTGAGCAATGTGGAACATGCATCCATTCATCCTATCGTGATATCGGATACTGTCAATGTACACGCAAGATGCACCGAACATCCTGAACGTCTAGGAGTCAGTGCGGTACTGGCAGAGGCTCAAAAAGCGGTTTTATTGAGTATTTGTCCAATTATAAGGAATTTCCCTGATCATCAGGGAGTTTGCGACTGAAACCTTGTGAAGTAACAGTTGGTAGCTCAAGGCTGCATCCAAAAGAGTCGAAAGTTGTCTTCAACACACTGTGCTGCTGTGTTTTAAAAATATCGTTACTAGATGAACTTTGGATCACTCCAATAACTCAATATTGTGTCTGCCAAAAAACCTGCGCAACGAATTTCGAACTTCATCTTTAAATTCAAGAATTTTCAACATCTTGACTTCATCAGGAACTTGTTCTAGTCCTTGGCTAGTGATAAGACTCCGAGTGAAAAGACCTGACATCAATTTTTGACGAGCTACATGAAAAATAATAAGTTCCTGTTGAGGACGCTAGCTAACCAAAGCAATTCTTAGCCAACCACCTTAACAGGAATACCGTGGGAGAGCGTCAACTAAACAATACAAATCAATTGCATCATTGCATGGCGTTTCAAACATCTTAGTAAAGTTTTCAACATCTCCACTTTACCAGGCATTTGACTTAGTCCAAGACTGATGATAAAACGCCCGGTAAAAGGGTTCTAGATGATTTTCTGATAGCAGTACTTCCAACTAGCGAAAAAATCCTCCATCTTCCACCATTGCGTTTTCCTGCCTATAATCCTCTCCAATTTGATTGGAGTTTTTTGCCAGCAGCTGCAGCGCCGGAGGAGAACTCGCCGCTGATGACCGATGGAGTGAGAGGAATTGCGGCAGGAAGCCGTCGGAGAAAGACGATGGCCTGCTTGCTTCGAGCAAGCTTTCTCTTATCATTCGTGCGCTCACCACGTCTCTCTCTCTCTTTCTTAAATAGATGCACACTTAAACAGATGATATTTATATCAATTAAGAGATCCTCAAGCGAGAGATAAGGTCAACTTACTCGTATTTTGAATGGTCTTACACCAGCGGAATCTAAAGTTCTGAAACACGCCCATGATTTGTGCCAATTGGTCCCATTTCATTGAAAAATTGTTAGAAAATCGATAAAAACCCATAGCAAACTGATCATATGAAAATGCTTTGTGCACAGAACACATTCAATCCTGTTGTTATAAAAAATCACAAAGTTTTATACAAATCGACCTTCACAAAATGTATCAACAAGCATGCAGAAGTTACTATAACTGATGTCTGTTGTCACAATTTTAGGATAAAAATATAGTTCAAATTCGAGGTGCCTCAGCGAGAACTTTCAATCCTGGTTGTGTGAATACTAGCGGAAGAGGAATTTTTGCCTTCACTCTTCTTTGATGATCTCAATATTAATTGGGCAAAGCAACTAGCCCATGCGAGATACGGGTAATTCACATCTACAACATGTCTCACGACACTCATAGTTTTTATTTCACTATCGTTTTCGGTGCATGATTCAATTTTTTTGTTATCAGAAGAGATTAGAATTGGTTCGACACACTCCTCAATGATTTGTCTCATTCTCATGCGGAGATCGGAGGTTTTTAGGACTTTTAATATTATTATTATTATTTATCAGCATTTGGAACTCGAAAGTTCATTGCCTCATCTACCCGAGACCGCCCCGCGTCCCTATCCTATGCATCATTCATCCACTCATTATAATCTGTGACAGGGTAAATTTTACCTGTCACTGTTTTCTTTTGGTTCAAACATAAAGTGAACAAAACACCCGAACACAGCTCCTTGCCGGCTCCGGGAAAGATGTTTTTGGGCTATGACAAGGAGTCCTGGACGGTCTCACTTCGTTTGGGGTTCGGAGCGAGAGTCAACTTCCAAGGGCACTCTCGACACGTCACATAACATCCACTCATCCCGTTTTCTTTCTTTTGTAAACTTTTATGTAACTCTGGAGCTATGGAACGGGAGGGTTTATT
>WSXT02039075.1:0-13407 GCA_011762715.2 Neuroterus valhalla
TGCAACTCTGTGTATGCATTGCACTGTAAGCTGAAACAATCATGGAAGTGGACAAGCGCGCAGACTAAGATGAAAACTATACTGAGCGCGAAGCGCAAATTCCGAAAGACGCGTGCCCTGAGGGCGCTCAAACTTGCGAGCGAAGTATGATATGGGAATGTTCTCGTGAAGCAGGTAGATTTTTGTTACTTGATTATTGACCATTATATAGAAATTTGAAATTGGTTTCAAGTTTGGCTTTAATTTCTCAAATTTCGAAATTTATCGGTCAATTATGCTTCCAAAGATAACTGTTATTAACTTTGAATATTTAGAAGCATAACTACCCAGAACTTTTTCCAATTTGATCTTTGAACTATTTTCTTAGAAATGGTCGTAATTCCGAAGCATTGAATTATGATGGTTTTTTATGTTTATTGTTTGTTTCATTGTTTTGTAACCTTTTTTCTCATTCAAATCACTTCCAACCATATTGAAATCTTCTTGAAGACAATTTATCCTAATTTCAAACACGACGAGACTTAGTAGAATCATGTTTTGAGCCAGTTTCGAACGCACTTGAATCTCATGAAGCGTTGTTCGGAACCAGTTATAAACAATTTTATAAATGTCGTCAAACCCTGTTCGAGGATAGCGTCAAAACATTTGCGAATTCGTTTTGGAACTCGTCCAAACCATATTGTTGCCTTGTTAAATCTTGTTCAAACCTAATTCAAACATTGTTCAAACCTAATTGAACCCAATTTCAAAAACCCTTCTACCGGCCGAAAAATGTTCCAAACCAGTTTCGAATATATAGTCGAATCTCGTAAAAGTCACATTCAAAGCATTTCTAAACATATTATCTGAATATCTTCGAACCCTATTCGAAATCAGTTCAAAATCTAATCGAACTCCATTAGAAGCGAATACAACCTAACTCATAACCTGGGTAATTAACATTTCAAACCAGTTCTGAACATATAAGCAAGGATGGGAACTAATAAAACTATATAGAGCGTAGCAAAACTATTATATCAATCCAGTTTCAAAACAAGTTGGAACCTGATCTTAACCGGTTCCAAACATATTTGAACTTGAATTGGAATTAAATTATTATTAATTTTATTTATAATGCATGGTTTTATCAGATTGTTGGGACTAAATATTGTATCAGGATAACACAGTTCTTTTGAATACACAGTTTTATTTGAAGTCATAGAGAGTTTTAGTATCCAAAACAGTTTATCTGAGTTATTTAGAACTTTTAATCGCAAATTATAGGAGAATGTCGTCGGGGTTGGAAAGCTGTCAAGGTTAGGACACTCCTATATCTAGGAAAAGACTCTTCGCGCCATCTGTGGCAGAGCGTGGTATTACTCTTTTTGGCAACCATCAACTTCATCGTGCATCGCTCGCGTCGGAGGTTGCTGGGTTAATTACAGCGTTGTCGTTTAATTTTAGAAACCTTCAAAAGTTTTTTCTAGTTTGTCGTAATTGCCTTAAAAGTCCGAGAGGAAACATGTCAATGCTGGAGTAAGTATATATTTCTAATTTATAGATGCCCCTTAATGAGTTCCCAGAGAGAAGAGTTGAAATTCCAACTTGTTTGTCTCTGGAGTAAAGTGATATTAAATGGTGCTTGTAGTCAGGGTTGGGACATATAATTCTTTTCTTTCAACCGGGAAAATCATTTTTTGTAACTGGTTTTCAGTCCGTTGAACATTAAATTGATATTTTCTTCTTATTGAAATAATTTTCTGAGGATAAAATTCAATCAATTGTAAAATTAAAGACTTTTTAAATAGAATCGTCTCCAAAAAACAAAAATAAATTTAGTAAAATAATGATATTCGAAAAATGACGAAAATAAAATAATCATAACATAAAGAAAAAAAACAATTCAAAATTAAAATTCATGTCACAATCGAATCTGACAGATGTTTTTATGTCAAAAGTCTGTATTATTGAATGAATAAACACTATAATCACATTTTTGTCGAAAAAAATTATTTTTGCACAAATTCTGCAGATTTTCACCAATGCAAAACTTTCTTGCTATCGACTCTACTTTTATATGCGACAGAAATTACGACCAATTTAAAATTAAATCATAAGCTACAGAGGAAAGTCTAGAGGTGTCCCAACCCTGACGACATTCCCCTAAAATCTAGAACATAATAGTTTCAAATATAGCAATCGCGTCAAATTATTTTAAGCAAAAAATGTTTGAAATTACCATCTAGAAACTGTTACAAACTATAACGTGGGAGGACTGACAGACAGAATGAAGCGAATGTACTTTATTGTTAAACTATGCTTCTTCAAGAGTGAATCATCCGAATACCCAAGTTCCTGAAAAGCTTAATTTTCCTGAATGACCTACATAGATTATCTCGCCTCCACCTGGGTTGAAAGATCCTGAAATGCATTATAAAAGTTAGACTCCGGTTCCGGGTGATTATGAAGCTCCTTCAAAGGTCGCTTTTTCATGTAGTTCTTATTGCCTCGGTCGCACGATGAAAGATCCATAAGAAACGGTGTAGTAACGTACTACCTAAGGACTTGCCGAGGAAAGGAGAGGTCCTTTTTGGAGGAATGGAGAGGAGATTAAGGGGTTTTTGAGGGAAGGAGGAGAAGGTGCAAAACTCTCCACCAATGGGCGATGGGCGGTTTGCATCGTGCATTGCCAGAGGTGCAATAAATTATGACAGGTCCGTAATCACGATTCTTTAGAACTGGCTAGCTGGTATACCAGCTTCCTTTTACTGTACACAACATAGCGTGTATCATGTGTTTTTGTAAGACTCTTCAATCTTTTCCTTTTCTCTGCAATGACACCCTGCTCCTCAACACGAATATACCTTTTTCTTCCTTTCTTTTTGAGTTGCGCCTTTCGTGCCACCATGCCCGACCGCAAAGCTTCGTTTCCGTCATGCACGTTGACTTTATTTGGATCAATAAAGATGGGAGGATTGAACTATGAAAACAAATCTTTGAGAGATATTTGGGAATGATTCTCTTATCAAAGAGGTTTAATAACCTCAAGACGAAAATCTAATTTTCATAAATGGTATGTACTTGATCCATATTTTATAATACGTTATCAACTTACTTAGTACCAAGCGACTAGTCACTACTGAATTTAGGTATACACCAATGCACCTGGTTACACATTCTTTTGAATCCCCTTTAATTCATTTTAATCTTATTGAATTTTTTTCACAACTCTTTTTTAGCTATTATGAACCTTTGTTACCTCTTCTTGTTAACATTCGGTTGTCTTTATTCTTAATGATATGTTTTGAAATATCTTGACTTCGATTATTCGTCTGTATTCAAGTGAATACTTAATTCATTGTAACGTCTACTAGGCTTCATTATATTTCTCACAAATGAACCCAAATTAGCTTGGACTATCGAGAAATCGACTAGAAATTTTTTCAATTCTTCAAATTCTTGTGAACCAATGGCCTCTATTCAATTGGATTTTATTTCATTTCTTTGAGATTCTTCTTCTTTCACTTGGTCTTCCTAATGTTCCTGGAAATTTACCAGAAATTCTGGAGACTTATACTGTAGTTTTCGAATATTCCTTGAAATTGATAGAATTCATGATTTCAGGTATGTATAAAAAATGCAAAAATTTCATAACCCTCATGTTGTTTACTCCTCGCTTAGTGATCATCATTCTCTTAAATCTGGAAATACAAACTTGCTCTAACTATAACGCGGTCTTCTTTCAAAGATTTCCGGAACAAGAATTTAAAGGGCATGTGCCAAAACGAAAATATTGGAAAAAGGTTCGCAAAGGAATTCCACAAAATGATTTTCTAGAAATAGTTTAACAATGTCAAAAAATGTTCACTATATTCAATTTTTCAAGCGATGTAAATTCATTGATAAAAATTCAATAGTAATTTTTGTAAGCGATCATAAACTGGGTGAAGAGCAGCAAATTCCATCATGAGCCTATTATGAGAATGGAGTACCAGACGTCCTGTTGTTCCGGGACATGTCCTGTTTCAACCCCATCTGTCCTGGTGAGTCCAATGAAAAGTTCAAGAGACAGTGGAACTTCAGCATTATTAGCTGTATCTATAATAATTATGGATAAAAAATGTCTAATTTACATATAAAATAAACTTTTTAATTTCAAAAATCACATCTTCCTTTTGCCGTTTTTTTTAAAAGGTTTATTTTCTACCAAAAGATGTAAATTCTGTAAAAAAATATGATAGTAGACTTCGCAATTAAAAAGAAACAACGTCACAGAGAAATTGATTCATTTTCTTATTACGCATTAATAGGTTTTAGAATCATTTCGTTAAAAATGCGACTATTTTGTTGTAAATTTGTATTTTTGCTTGAAAGTTGAACTACTTTGTTGAAAGTTTATTGTTTTTGTTAAAGATTTATTAACTTTGTTGTTGGAAACTCTCAATCAAACAAAAAAAAACTCCAGCTACATATCCGGTTAAAAATTGAACATTTCTTCCAAATTAAATTGTTTGGTAGAAAATAAATTTTTCTTCAACGACTGAAAAATTTCAAAAAATAAAATTTCGGACACTGTGAAATTCCTGGAAAAGGAAATATTCGGAGCATGAAATTCAGAATTTTTGAAATACCAAATTGTCGGAAGAAAATCGCCGAATTATGAAATATCCAAAACTGCGAACTGCCAAATACGAAAATTCCCAAATTTCAACCGTTAACAATTTTTTTTTCGATAAATATTATAAATTTATTAATTTTTGAATAGTTTAATTAATGGGGAAAAAATGTATTACACTTTGTTCCGAATAAATTGTCATAAGACGTTTTTAACGGCACGTTGCTGAAATGAGGCAACTTATATTTGAGGTTAGGGCGTGGTTACATCTCCCTTGGGAGAAAAACAAAGACGTCAGGATTTTCACTGACTATCAAAATCAAGTATTTTTTTTATTTCTAAATTTCGATTATGATAACCAGACATTCTGGTGTCGTCTATCTCTTATATATGTGTAAATGATAAGAGATAGAAAGTAAGGATAGTAAACTTTTTTTTTGGTAATCGTTGAAAATGGTTTTTCAAAAAAAGACATGTTTCGTACTGGCCATTCAAAACTACTGAGTCCAGTCACTTTCTGTTTATCAGTAATTGTTCTAAGGAGATTGATTGATTTTTCTCTGATATAACCCTACTTTGTTATATTATCAGTGTTATTGAATTGAAATTCTAATTTTGCAATCATCAATTCTAATTCATGTTTACTAAATTCATATCTTACGTCATGGTAACTAAGAAAACATTAACTCGTGGGCACTGTATTTTTGAAATATGGCATTATTCCAAAAAAAGTTTACATTAGAAGATCCTTGATTCGCACTATTCTGTAAATTTTCAAGTATGATAATGAATAGTTATTATTTGGAAAGGTGTATAAGGAATATACACTCTAAATTCCTTGGAATGAAAGTTCATTTTCTTAGAATGAAAGTTCATCCCATGTAACGACTGAAAAATGTCCATTCTTTTAGAATGAAACAATTCATTCCAAGCTAGGAATGAAATTGTCTCAGTCCTACCTTGGAATGGATTTTCGTTCCAACTGGAATGAACGGACCAAGCGGGCAAATCATCAACATAACCTCTATTTTCTGTGTGTTTCTTAGAAAACTGCTGAAATTGCAGAAAGACTCGAAAGTTATGGAAGATAATGAATAATTAAAAAAAATTAATTTACCGATTTTAATGTCTTTTACACATGACTATAGTTTATATATAAATAATAATATATTATGATTGAAGGTGGCCAAAACACTATTGATAAAGCCTTCTAACAAAGTTAGTAAAAAAACTGTTTTAAAATATTTCTTTACTACTTAAACTTGTAAAACGTTTTCTCCTGAAATTTTAATATTATTTTTAGAAAATAGGTCAAATTAGATGATGAAATGTGTAAAGGTCACTAACCTGTACAGGGTGTACGAGTGGTATTTTGAAGCTTTTCGAAACTAACAGTAGTTTTAATCTTGAAATATTTCATTTCAGATGAATCTAGTAATTGTTCGTGCAGTTTCTACTGTAGTCAATGCCTCTGAAGTGGTGATAGGGTATGTCACGTGATCCCTTCGCCTGTTAGGGGGGCTCAAGGTAGATCATCCGAAAACGATGGCTGAATCTAGAACACATTATCACTAGAGAAATCTAGGTTTTGAGAGCGAGGCAGGATATGACATTGAAGATAGCGTTCTCCGCTTCCCAATGGAGCAGGGAAATGATAAATGCGAACATTTGCGTGAAACAAACTTTCCTGGCTATTATGAGATGCAAGTTGCAAGCAAGAGAAATACCAGATGGATTTTGAATCTGAACGGGAAAAATCTGTTTTCTTACTTCAATCAATTTTTCGCCCCTCCCCCCTCCCACACCCTCACTCAAAAAACTGAATTCTAATACCATTTAAATTTTCTTTCAAAAGTCCTCTCTGTCATGCGATAAATTAGAAGATTGATTCTACCCAAGCAGGTGGCACTTCTTTAAAGGCCTGTAGAATATATGTGGTGTGAGGACTGACCGCAGCCGCGTGGCGGCGCTGGCTCTACTTTTAGGCCAATAATTATTCTGTAGCACAGGAAAATTAATATTCCATTTATTTTGATTATTAAAACACTTTTTTTGCATAAATTTATCTTGGGTCGATATTTTGTTATATTTTAAGTATCTAAAAAATGATAGGTTCTAAGGAAAAAGTGAAGAAATCATTATTTTTATGACTATATACGAATACGCTTCTCACACAACACATGCAATAATTCTAGAAAAATTTTCAATTAAATTTCTTTTTTTAATGACATTTATATTGATTATTGAAATTGGATCTTGATTAAACTAAATTAAAACATTTTATATTTCGTTTCAAATTTACACAATGATTCATTTTGCTCCGTTATGATAAACCTGTGAAAAATGGAGACATCTATGAAAATTGATTATGTTATAACAATACATCGAGAGATTCTAACGATTTATATTCTAAAGAATAGGATTCATGAAATAAAGAAATATTATAAAGTTTGAAAATTGAGAACTCTATTTGTGAATAATATTTAATCCAAATTATAATTATTCCGAAAAGTTCACGTTCCATGTGAAAAATTCCCTATTCCAAGTGAAAATATATTTTTCTAATGAAACTCCCTGTCCTAAACTCAAAATTATGATTATTTTCTAAAATTCCCTGTCCCAATTCAAATAAATAAGGAGGAAGCAAAGGGAACGTGATAAATACATTCTTTTGATGAAATTGAGAAAATAATTCTTCAGGTATGTTTGGGCTATCATCAATTCGATTATCAAACTTGAGCCGGCTAAAAAATCTCATAGAGCAACGAATTTGCAAAAGGTTTTTCTTATAATGGGAAAAAAATAGAATTCCTTTTTCTTATATAAAAAAAAATCTGCTAGCTGCGCGGGCACATTCTCATCGCGCGCTTCGCAAGTTTGAACGCGCCTAGGGCGCGCGTCTTTCGGATCTCGCGCTACACGCTCGGCCTTTGTACCTCCCTACAGTTTTGTATAGAGCTTGTGAACTCAAAAGCAAAATGTCTACTACTTTAATTTGATGAGTGTGAATTCTCTTTTGTTGAAGCTTCTCCGGCTTTGATGAATACATTCTCATCGCATGTCTCGTGCTTATTTTTTACGATTGAAACAAAAATCACGCGTCCAATGGGAAAAATTATAACAAATTTAAAGATATTTTTTTTGGGGTGAATAACTTTTCTCTATCAATCTTCAGTGTTAGCCTTAGTCAATTTTTCCAAAAATATGTTATTTTTATAGCTATTTTTCCTGATTGAAATGAATTCATTTTATAATTTTTTATAAATGAAACAAAAACTACTTGTCCTATCAAAAAGTTAATTTTACCGAATACGTAGAATTTTTTTGGTTCACAAATTTAGTTCATATATATTTTCCCGTAGCTTGCATAGTTTGACCAAAAAATGAATCTTTCTATTTTTCATTTTTTTTTGTGCGACCAAAATTTGAATTTCCTTTTTTTTCGATAAACCCGAAAAGTTGTGAAGATCATCCTGGAGGGCTCCCAAAAAGAAAATTTTTTTTCTCCAAACTTTTTTTCATATCTTGCGTGGTTTGGATAGAAATTCTCATTTTCGTTTATATTTTCGAATTCAAAAAATGCCACAACTCTGACAATTTTGTTTCCAACAAAAAAAATCATAAGGATAAATTGCTTCACTTTTTACCTACTACAAGAAGCCATACTTTCAATTTTTGAGTCTTAGAAAAAAAAAAATCAGAAAAATTTTCAAAATGCTCCCCCTCTTCTATTTTTGATCCAAAACAGATAGTTAACGAACTCGACTTGTATTTTTGGATATGATTGGATATGATCATTCTTTCGGGTGTTATCAAGTTCACAGATTATTTTTTATTTTTTTGTGCGATCGAAATGGGAATTTTCGATTTTCTGAGAAAATCAAAAAAGTTGTATTAACCATCTTGTAGGGATCCCATGAAGAAACATTTTTTCATCTGACTTTCCTTTTAATCTTGCTTCATTTCTCTGAAAATTCTGATTTTCGTTTATATTTTTGAATTTTGAAAATGCCACAACTCTGACAATTTTGTTTTTATAAAAAAAAGCATGAGGATGAATTGTTTCATTTCTTACTTACTACAAGAAACCGTACTTAAGGTTTCTAAATCTTGGAAAAAAATGGTTAAAATGCTCCCCCTCTTTGATTTTTCATCCAAAATAGCTGGTTAACGAACTCGTCCTTTCTTTTCCGGTTTCGAAAAGTTTGCCAAAGCACAATCCAATATGATAATTCTTTCGAAAGTTATCGAGTATACAGACGATGACAAGGACAAAAACACGACGACGACGACGACATCAACGAAGACAACGACAACGTCGACAACGACAACGACGACGACGACGACAGACAGAGAGACACCAACATAAAAACTACTTTTTCGGAAGCAGGATGTCTCAAAACGTGGAGATTTCATAAATTCCGCGAAAGTCAATTTTTACATAAAACCAATACCTTCTCATTATGATGAGAATGTAAAATTCAAATCAGACTAAGGGAACTTAAAATTTTCTAAATCAAATGATAAGATGTCTTCTACTTCTTGAAAATAAAACGGTCATTTCTCGTATTTTTACAGTAAAATTTTTAAGTGTCTAGGTTAAATCAAGCGATTCGCTGTTTTTTTATTTATATTCTTGGTCACCTCCCGTTTTTTTTCAGTCAAGAAAATTCCCTGCAATTTTCCGGTTTCCTGGTCAAGTCACCAACCTGTTAAAATTAATTGCAGAAGTTGAAAAAAACTGAAAATTTCACTGTTCCAATAACAGACCCATCCTTTCCAAATATCGGATTCTCCGAAGAAGATTCTAAAGGTTTTCATTTTTTATGTGAATCACATGATCTGGTTTCACTTCAAAATTAGCTCTGAAAATAGTTTGTTGCCAGATTTTAATAATTTCATCGCTCAGCACAGTGAAAACTTGCACTTTTTCGGAGCAAATCGCATAGCCAGACTTGCATTCAAAAACAGTGCACTCATATCCCATTGCTACCATCTATTCAAAGAAACCTTGAGAAATTTGAAGTCTCGAAACATTAAAATTTTATTTTCAAGCACAAAAATATCGAATGATTTTCTTAATTTACTTATAAAAATTAAAACTCAACATTGTTGACACTTTTCCCATGTATTTTATGAACAGTTGGCCTGAAAGTATGGCCAGCGCCGCCACTCGGCTACGGTGAACATTTACGTCACTTTTAGTTTTGACTGTCACCTGCCTGATTGTACCTTAGAGACCTTGCATTATTAGTTAGGAAGACCGTTTTACTTTACACTCTGAAAAATTTATTTCGTTAATTTTCGTAGCAACGGAAATTTTACGGTCTTTTGTCTCCCTAACCACATAGCTATGACCAGAAGGTTTTTTCTTTTTTTTAGAACCTTCGCTATTATTTCAAGCGCTTTATAAGCGACAGGTCCGAGCGGGAAGTAATTTTATTTCCACGACATTTCCGTAATAGACGAAACTTTATAGCAGTCCTGCAATTTTCCACGGAGTAGACTATCTAAGCGGCGTTGATCGGACATGAAAGCGACCCGAGTTTCATGAAAGCTTCCCTCACTCTGAAATGATAAACATCAACGTCACGAGCCGTGTTGCTCGAAGCCTCGGATTCAAAAATTGAAAAATTTGATGACTGTTTTTATGGGAAGAAATTGGAATTCCTTAATTTATCGAGCAATTCGCAAACTCTCGATTCAAAATACTTTCATTTGAAATTGTTAGGTATGGAAGATTCAACAAGAAATTTCAAATTACTAAAATTCAAACCTTTTTTAAGATAACTTATTGGGCATTCACGACCAGTAGAAACAAATATTCAATTACGAATTTAGTTTACAGGTGCATGTGGTACCCTACTGAGTTCAAGGAGATAACGTTCATTTCCTTCTTAACGAGAATTCCTCAAGAAATAATTCATTGCTACGTGGAAGATTTATTTGACTGGTTCCTCATTGCTCCAGACTTTGGGGAGTGGTATGAGGCAAGAGCTTTTGGCTTTCTGTATTGAAAGATAATGTTTCTGAATATTGTATTGATAATATCTGCAAAATTGTTCAAATTCGTATCTTTTCAAATGTGAATAAGTAATCAAGTTTAACATAAAATAAATTTGTTCAAAGTGTGGAATAAAGACGTTTGTGGCACATATTGAAAATATGGTGCTAACGTCGATCACAGTCTTCAACGTTCTGGAACGTATGTTTTCCTTCCGTCATGAAGTTTACATTATTTATGTCGGTACCTTCTGCACTCATGCAATATTTATTCTTTATCAGACCGCTGCAGTGTAAAGAAAACGAATTCGTTTGACCCTCTTAAGAAGAGGAAAATAACCGTGTGTGATAGACCGTTACCAGTTTTTTCATGTAAGTGGAAGATATTTTATCTCACTGAAATTTGTTTTGACATCCGATTGATTTCAGACCCATAATCTGAAGGAGAGGGTTACTTGTATACACAGAAAATAATTTATCATTTTCATTTCATAATATTCATAAATAAAGTTTGGTTTAAATCTTGAGATTTTTAATTTAAATCTAACCCAGAATTCATAATCATATCGTAATAATTCCTCTATGTTTCTTCGAATCTTTGGTATTCAAAACACGTTTACAGATACCTCCAACTCCAATCTTATGTGAACGTCTGCTTTCACTTATTGTCTGTTTTCCTTTCGTTAGAATCCCATTACTTTTACTATCTAACGCGTTAGACGAGACAAACTGAACGACCATGACTGCCAATTTCATGGTCACCACTCTCACTACTCCATTCATCTTTTCAAAGAATAAACAGGCATTTTTTAGGGAGGATGCATTTCTGGGAATTCAGAACTAATGCTAATATCGGAATTGAAATCTCAGTGACCATTAATCTAATCTAAAACGCAGTTCTACATTTCCAACTACCATAAAAAATTTTGGTGTCAATTATTATTTACAAGTACTCAAAGATTATGATCAATCTAACTTTTGAATTGGAATCAGTTGACTGGAAAAGAAGGACTTGAAATTCCGATTCTCAATTCCCGAGACAAAGTTGGCCGGCCTTTTCAAGAAAAACGAGGAATTGAGTTTCAAAACATTTTTGCAAAAAAAGACAAGTTTCTTAAATGAAAAAGGTCAGATACAATCCCCATTTCCAAGTCCTATGAGGTGGGGGGAATGGAGGGTTACCTCTGTGACTGATCATGGAAATAATGTAGATCACAAACCTTCGCCTTTTCGAAAGTCTTTTGGGGGCTCGAAGGCACTCCTGTGACTGATCACGGGAATTATGTAGATCACATACCTTCACCTTTCATCAAGTCTCGTGTTCGTTAGGAGTTAGAATTTTCTTCCAGACGACTAGCCAACTTGTGAAAATAGACTAGCTTGTTAATTTTTGTGCACTAAAAAGGAGTAAAATTTATAATAAATATATAATTTTCAGGATGACTAGCCGAATGATGAGACTAGCGAAAAGTGAAAATATGACAAGTCGTTCTGCAATACAGAACGAATGGACGCAGCCTTTCTGTGACAAGTCAAAATTTTTTTATTTTAACATTCTCATTAACGAGGAGGTATTGGTTTGATGTGGAAATCGACTTCGGTCGATTTAATAAAATCTCCACGTTTTTGAAAGAAATTAAAATACACTTTTTCGCTTAATGCATGGTTTCTGTTTAAATAATGAAAAACCTCAAATTCTATTTTACAGGAAAACTATGCAAGATACAAAAAAATTGCTTGAGAGAACAATCGCTCATTTTGAAAAGATGTACTAATGAACTACTGGCCATTTTTTGATAAGACGTACAGTTTTAGTTTTATTCATGATAGCGTGTTTGAGAAATAATAATGAGTGAAACTATTTATCACAAAAAGGTCCACAAATTTCTCGATTTGAATCATTTTTCAATAGACGAATATTTTTTGTTATAAAGTTGTGATAATGAGAATACAATAGAGCGCTTAAAACTTGCAAGAGAAGCGAGCAGCGGGCAAAGCTTGTTATTATCATATTTTTTTCATATTCCAAGGAAGGTCAAGGATCTTAACAACACATTGTTGCCAACAATTAACTTTACATTTTATAATGGAAAAATAAAGGTAACATAAAAAATCTGCCCGCTGCGCGGGCACATTCTCATAGCGCGCTTCGCGCGCGACTCGCTTTGCTCGCAAGTTTGAGCGCGCCCACGGCGCGCGTCTACCGGATCTCACGCTTCGCGCTCGATGTTTATCTCACCTCGCGCTTGGCCTTACTACTTCCCTACAGTTATATGCAAGGCTTTTGAAATTTGAAAGAAAAATGTCGACTACTTAAATTCGATAAATGTGAATTTTCTCTTGTTAAACCTTTCCGGCTTTAACGAATACATTCTCATCGCGTGTCTCGTGCTGCGCGCTCGATCACAGTTTGTCCAAAACGATGAAGAAGTTTTGTTGCCTAATTTTTTTCACATTTTGTGTAGTTTTTCTAGAAATTCAATTTTTTAATTTTATTTTCTACGATTCAAACAAAAATTACGTGTCCAATGGGGAAAATTATAACAAATTTACAAATGTTTTTTGGGAGAACAACTTTTCGCTATCAATATTCTGTGTTTGCATTAGTCCTTTTTTAAGAATTTTATTATTTCATTTTTATAGTTATTTCTCCTGATTGAAATAAAAAAAAAACATAAACTGTTAAAGAACTTGATAATACATATAAAGATATTTTCCTGGCAAAGAACCTGTGTCTATTTGATTTTTTCTAATCTTGTGTCACTTGTCAAAAATATCATTTTTTTCATTTCTTATATGCTTTCTTATAA
>WSXT02039086.1:0-10800 GCA_011762715.2 Neuroterus valhalla
GTTTTTCACCCCTCCCCCCCCCCCAAACACCACCCGGTAACCCTTCCTGGCCCCCCCCCCCCCCCCCCCCCCCTTGTGTATGGGTGCACGTTCTTGTAAAAAGGTTATTGAAACTCATAAGGTTCCCAGATTTATTTAATAATGTCGCAGAGATGGTTAGTTCACTTTTATTTTGCCTTATAGTGCACGTATTTTAAATTTTCTAGACATAAAACGAGGACTCCTCAGAAACCTAGTTGAAAACAGAATAGAAAAATTGCGTGCAGTTGAAAATGATTAAAAAAAAATTAGTATAATTCTTGAAAGTATTCGAAATAAGTTGCAATTTTTTTATTTTTTATCAGTTACCGAATTCGACATGCAAATATGTGTACGTCCTTATTGAAACAGCAAACTTCGTCGCTTGACAATAGGGCTCCTTTGCAAAGTGAATTCTGTCTTTAATTAAACCTCATTGACCAGTGTCAATTTACTGATTACTAAATGTCTCAGCGTCTAGTTGGCCTGCGACTAGAAGGGCAGCGACTAGGTGTCATGTACCGCATATGCGACACATCCGTAGTAAAAAAAATGAAAGCGCTAAACTCATTGATTAAAAGCACCCGCGTGACAAGCGGTAAAGAATATCTTCTTTTACTCAATTGTTATAAGATTCAAACAAATTTTCTAAATATCACGGTAAAAGGGTTCATTTTCAATTGAAGGAATTCAGTGTATGCACGTTATAACTGGTCATCAGGGGGTTCCGAGGTCAGTAATTGCCAATTAGATCAGGCCTGTCCAGACAGGGAAAATCCCAAGAATTTCCCTTGTTGCGGCTCTATTGCCAGATGCGAGCTTTAGTGAGCTTATCCCTTCCACTCTCCAGATCCTATTCTACTTCACGAAAGCGAACAGCTCGAGGAGAGCGAGAAGAAGTGGTGGGCAAGTGTAACTTGAATGTAGCATGTACTTTTTGAGGAAATTTTTCCTCTCAAATTCAGCGAGCTTAAAAACCTGCATCGGGTTGTTTTCATGCAAATAAAATAAGTAACATTCAATTCACACTTATGAATCTTCATTTCAATTTTTATTCACTGATCTTAATTAGTGACTTGGGAAATCTCCAAATACCAGTTTTCATGTAAGTACATCGAAATTCATCATTCTTGGTCGTCATATTGGTGACCCCAAAAATCACATTCCAGAAATTTGAACGCGCATAATCACCACATCGTTTTTCTAGGCAAATAGATGTATACTAATATTCATTTTTTCCAATAGTAGATTGCATAGCAAGGAGATGAGCGAGGTCTTTTCACGGCAAGGGCCATGTTCCCGGAACGAGTGGTAGGCGAGGCCGAAGGCTGAAGCCAGAAACGAGTTTGAAATATATTGCCCGAGCCGTGGGAAGACCTCTCCTCCATGGCATGCATTGAACATTCTTTGGTAGACACGCGCAAAATGAATAGCGTATTTTGCTGCGTAACAGATTGAGCATGATCTCCCTTTCAAGTCGGCGCATGTAAACCATGTAACCAATCGCATGTAAAGGCACTAAAATAGGAATGTAGCGCTCACTATGTGATAAGTCCACTGAATTTCTTCCAAAATAAATAATTGGAACTAACACTGCTGGTTTATTGCGAGGTCCTACATTAAATAAGAAGAAGGGAAGATGGTGACCGCCTTGACCAGTCATGTTCTTTGTGGCTCTCAGTAATTTTTACATTTTAAGGTTCCGTACTGGTGCCGGTAGTCTTCACACAAAGTTCAGATGGATGTCTCACTGGCGTGCCGGCCGCTTGCGGTCTGTGTGTGCTTCAGAGCATGGAGTCCGTAGACAAGGGAATTGAGGATGCGGAAATGAGTAATGTTCTTATTAACTTGCGCGTGAAGAGCCTCCAAGATGAGTTTTCCTCCACGCAATAAGAAAACCGTAACTCACATAAATCACGATATCGCAAAAATACCGAAATCAATGAGATTTTTGCCCCGAATCAGGAAACCTTTATTCCATTCTTCTCCACTGACTTCCGAAACAAAGACCTTAGGTAAATGATCTCCCTAATGAATCTCTTCCAATGCTTCCCTCCTCTCTTATCTCTTCTTGACAGCGGACTAGAAGGTCAACCTAATAGCTCTCTTCTCAATAATTCGAATCTGAATACCACTGCCTCGAAGTCCTAACTCCCTTGCATTCATACATAATGGGTAATCTGGAAAAGCTTAGAATTTTACAATGGAACTGCCGTGTCATAATTCATGAAAAGGGATCCTTGGAAAGAATTGTCCACAACTATGATATCATCGTATTAAGTGAAGCCTGGCTAAGAGATGAAAACCAATTTCTTCGGTCTCAACATTGCTAATAGGAACGATATTGTCTCATCGGAATAAAAAATATTATCTGGAACTCCTTCTTTGACTCGTTTCCTGCTGATTTTCCATCTGTCTTCATAGGCGGACATTTTAATTACCATCACCCGTCCAGGGTATGTGAAAACGCTTGCCCAGACGGAAATAAATTATACACCTCAATCCTAGTATCTAACCTCTTCATTCTAAATTATTGATTTTCCACCATCTTTTCTTGACCCAATCAATCCCATTCCGCTACAGATCTCTCCATAGTCTCTGGTAACATCAAACCTCTATGTTAATGGAAGATTGAGAGCGATAAAATGGGCAGTGATCACTTATCTATTTCAACTATGAAATTCTTGAACAGAAAGTTTATCCTGAAACTATTTTCGACTGAAAACTGTCCTCTGTTCCAGCTATCTACGACCTAGATCAACGTACTCGAGAAAAGAACAAACTCAATCTTCGCAAAGCTTTCCCACTCCTCAATGCTTTCATCTTCCATGAAACTCTACCCGCAATTTTATCTACCTCTCTTCGCCCATGAACTATCTTCTAGACTATTCCATCCAATTTGAGAATCCCAATGCGAAAAATTAAAAAGAAGCCCTCACGCCAACTTGAAATTTCGGATCTTTGTAGATTCCAACCATAAAAATGACTATCTTTTTTACGGACGGCTTAAAGAGAACTGAAATCCAACAGATGTGCATCGGGATAACTTATCCTTCATCTTAGGCCTTTAGGAAACATAAAATGTATCTTCTAGCGTCTGCTCTATTTCCTGAAATGTCCTTTCTTCTGCTCTAAACTTCTTAAACCTAAAGTAGAATGCATTCTACGTATATGATAATAGGAATCTCTTTCTTCTGGGTTAATCTCAAAAACTATCCGGTATTCTTAACTCAGCTGAAAAGAACATTTGATATTTTCTTGAAAGACGATAACAAAGAAAAATGTGGGCCTTCACGACTTAAGTTGAATTTTCCGAGTCCCCTCAACCCAGGTTTTACAACACAAACTTGAACAGACGCGAAATTGTTAACATATCACGCTTAAGGAGTAACCACTAGGCCCTAGCTGAGAGTCCAGCTAAAGCCCTTTTTTTAGACTTCTTCTCATGTCCTTGCTGTGATAATACGGATGACATACATCATGTTTTCTGTGTTTTCCCGTAATTCCAAGATCAACGAAAAATACTTGAGAAATCTCTCATTAAATCAAAGCGATTTGTGTACCTTCTTGTGTAATCCAAATAGCTATTCCTCTCACTTGATCATTCAATTCCTCAAGAACTTAAGCTTATGTGTCTATAGTGATCTAATTTAATCCAAGTCTCTGATGAAATAGTTCTATTCTGCCTTACTGCTTTTGCTGTTCTAAAATGCACAACCTATTCAAGATGCTTTGAACCTCATACGTTAAACGGCATGGGAACACCATAAAGCTGTGAATTCAATACATGGCCACACTTCAAAATGGGAACTTGCCGCTAAAATGCAAATACGCTACTCTACCTATATTCTACAAAGCTTGAACCTATACTCGGGAAACCATTCTAAATGAATGCTACTCAGTGATATGGCCAGATAGTTCTCGCTGGCACCAGCAAGGAATTTCCACCGCGGCCATTCTAGACGTCTCTACATACCTTGTACTGTAAACAATCTGCCCAAAGAAAGAAAAGAAAGGAAGAACATCATATAGTCAGGTCTACGCATGCCCCTTGGAAAGGGAGATGTTACGCTCAATTCGTAAGCAGTAGAATACGCTCATTTTTCGCGGCTACCATGAAACCGATTTCCAGCAATCGCTCTAATGCTCTACAGTTTCCGAACAGCAGCTTTGGTATAATAACCATGCCATTCTTCTCCTAATATGATATTCACTAGTGACGCCCCTTGTGCACAGGTTCTTATACCTGCTACCTCCTTTCTTTCTGGGAACTTTACGATTACGAAGTTCGGATAATTAGTATATAATTGGGAAATTAACAAATCTTCAGTGGATGTTCAAGATTTGGGTCAGTAACAGTTACAGTGGAGTATTCAGAACCCAAACCGGGGTTAATTCTTTGGAATAAAGGTTTTTCAAGTTTTTTGATGTTGCGGGTTTAGATATACGTGAATTTTTTACATAACATTTGTAAGCTATCCAAAGTTCATAAATGCAATATTCATTGATTTATGCACAAGCATACAAAAAGTGAAATTTACTCATAATTTCCTGTCAAATTTTCTGCCAAATTTTGTTTACCGTTCTAGGTAATGCTTGTCAGAAGTCGTAAAGTAACAATTCAACCGAAAGGCCTTTTTCCATATATTTTGTGCCATATGCGTAGGAATTATGGAAAGGAGTTCTTATACAATATAGCAAGGCTTAAGCTTAGCAAAAGAGCGATCAACTAAAAGTCACTCTTGGTGGATAGGCAACCCACTACACTGCAGCCCTGCAGCGGGCTTGGTTTCGGCTACCAAGCTTGTGTCGTACCTTCGAATATAAACATTAAGCGTGACGAGTATCATTGCTCTAATAAAAGATGCAAGGCTCCAAGCAAAATTTGGCCCTCAACCCTAGATAATTCATTTGATGTTTTTTAACTTTCTTTTTTGTACAAAGCGCTCAACACCAAGCACTGCTTACTTTCAGTTCTGATTCAAGTTGACTACTAGAGAGTCAAAGTGATAATGATTAGGAACCCGCGACTCAGGTAAGCCCCGTAAAAGCTTAGGAACTTTCCTAAAATCTTCGTGGGGGCGTCGTAGCACCTCTTATTACCAATCTAGGGTTAACGACCAAACACTAAATACATTTATGTAAGTATTCTATATCCGCGCTTCAGTCAACGTGGCCGGTGAAAATTAATCATTAATGTTCAATGAACAATAATGTTCAATTTCCACTGGCCCCCAAAATGGAAAAGCTAGAATAAGGTAAGACACAGTTTGTTCTCTCTAATAATGAACAACACAAAGAATCGATAAAAAAAATATATATTTTTTAAAACAATTTTAATTTGGTTAAACATATGGGAGTATTATTAGAAAGCAAAGTAGTACCTAAAAATATTTTATTCTTTCGAAAAATAGCGAACATAAACTATTTGGGCAAAAAAAATTGTTCAAACAATTAAAATTTGTTTAAAAATTAACAAGCGGTCTAAAAAAACAAATTCGTACCTAGGAAAATACTAAAAACTGTCGAAAAGTTAGTGAGATAAAATGTTTCTCCTGTTTTTTTAGGTACAGAGCATATACTTGAACGAATACGCATCATGTAAATAATCGTAAAATTATTTCAAAAAAATGGTTTTATTGTCATCATTGAAGAAATAACTCATACTGTCCAGAAGTTACGTTCGTTTCGTGACTTACCTTGAAAACACAAATGTTTGAACAAGTGAAAATTTTTAAACAATCATATAATGATTATTGAATGACTGGGAATTCCACAATTATTGATTAATGATTATTTATGAAAAAAAGCTTTTAAAAAGCGTCAATTACCCGCAATATTATGTAAAATTTAAATTTGTCATTTATGGGGAATTCTTTGAGGACCCATAAGAGTGGCTTGAAATCATTCAACCCCGGAATTTATGATTGATTCTTATTCGCTGACGAATTCTGGACAATATATTGAAACACGGAATTATTTGTAACTTATTTTTACGTTTGAATGTCAGATTTTCAAAAAGCTGAATTTTTCCCGTGTAAAATCATTCGAAAACTTCATCGACTTTGCGCCACCCATAAATATAAAGCTGGAGATTATTTTTTTTGGCATTCGAACAGACATGGTGGGGTGAGAGCACAAAAATTCTATTAAAAAATCCAACAAGTATAAATAAGAATCACCCTAGACTGAACACCCGAAATCCCGAAAAGTCCCGGAAGTTTTATTTGAATTTTTGCGAAATTTTACGGTCTTTTTATGATGAGCTACCACATATTACTGGCCGAATTACCGTTGGATACTGGAAATCTTTTAATCGAATTCACGCCTGTTTAAGTTTTCGAGTCAAGTTTCAAAACCTAAATTCGGGCCGAGATTGCGCAATCCGAAAAAATAGCGATCCGTCAGGTTTGGAATCTCGAAAATCATGCACACTTCTGGTTTCATCAATGACAACTTCTGAACAAATTAATCTTGTTTAATAGCTGAAGCACATATAATTCAAACAAAACATAGGTACTAATAATAGAGGATGAGTGGATGATTTATGAACAGGTAGTGATTATGGAATAATATTACTCTTTGAGGACCCAAAGAAGTGCGTTTGAGTCATTGAAGTTAGAAAGTTATAATTGATTCTCATTCTTCAGTTATCCCTGAAAAAAAACTGAAAATCATTTGTGATGAAATCGCTTTTCAATATCAAATTAGCGCATATGTCTAAAGATATTCACTTTCAAAAAAAAAAAAAAAAAAAAAAAAAAATGAAATTATTTTAGAGTCAGAACATTACTTAGATATTTGTAACATTGCATAAAGGAACTAAATATCGATATCCTGTGATCGGAAAGATGAAGACTACTACTATTTTTAGATATATATCAATGATTTTCAAATATTAATTATGCGAAAGAGAAGATCTGTAGCATTTCATTTCTATTTACTGATTATAAATATTAGACTGTCAGTAGACGAATATTAGAAAATGAAATAAAATTCTGGAACGAAATTTTTACTTCAAATAGTTAAATCTAACATCCGCCCACACTTCATATAATGTCATCCATCCATACCTTAATACTATAACTGTCCGCTCTCATTGCATTGTCTTCTTCACTTCACCTCCCACTAATTTTCCTACATTTCGTCAGCCTTGCATTGTCAAACTCTGCCTCCGCGGTTCCGACCCATATTTACTTAATGTTTGAAAGTGTAATATACATTTATATTATATTTGATACAAATAGAGAAGAAGATACCAAGGAGTAGATATTAAATCATATATATGTAGATCAAATGCGTAGAATTAATATGTGTATATGGGTATGAAATGATCCTAATGGCAGGTGGCGTATAATGCACTGTTCTACAGCACGTTTCATGTGTTTTTTTTTTTAAATATTTATATTCATAATATTTTGAGTTTCATTAATAATAATATGTAGTATATTAGGGAAACCGTAAGATTGATTATAATTTATTTTTGTTGAACGTATATCGCAAATTGTGTGACAAACAAATCGATTCGAAGAACGAATAGTAAGAAATGTATTGATAGAAGCATATTTAATTGCATATTTTATTCAGGGTATCAATTGACGAACAATATACAGTTCTGGAGCTCCGAAACTGATTTCTATGTAATTCTATATACACTTTCTTAGTTTACACCAGTGGAATTTCACTGGTTTTTAGTAAAATTCAACTGATTGTAATAGCTAGAAGTTGAGGCATGAGAGAAGAATAGCATGAATTCTCCTGCTGATAGTTCATAGCTTTTCCCGAGCAGGAATTATAATTATAGAAGTGATCAATCATTGATTTTCCAGAATTTAAAAAATGTATGGCAAATAAGACAATCCCATATTCCAAGTATATTGAAATAGTATAGATTAAGTAGAGCTGGAGAATGGGATATACTTGATCTATACTTGAGTATATCTAGAGTAGAGGCTTCGTTTCATATATATACATCAATAAAATATTGGTTTGAAAACCCACTGCAGGGTCCTCTCAGGAGCAACTCTCAATCAGGGAAATAACGAGCTACGAGTAGAACCGCGGTAAACTACACGTGTGGCCACGACTCAAGACTGTGAGATGAGTGACCACATGGACGATGAAACCAGAATGAAGGGGTGGGGACCCCCGTGTGTCTTGAGGAAACAGAACGACCCAAGTATGACTGCTCTCTTCATCCATTCGACGAGTGCCATAGAATATTTCTGGCACATGGGTATGGCTTTTAGGTTCCAAACCAGTGAAGACGTTGCATTTCCAAAATCACCTATGACCAGGACAATTACTTGAACCAAATATCCTTGATGGAGTCGCTGTAACTGCTCTTTGAGAATCTATACCTCTCCTCTTTTTCAGTTCCCTTGCTAGTTATGTAGTCCGCTGGGGCCGAGAATTGGATCACGAACATCGTTCGTTCACGTATTTTAAGGAGCACGATGTCAGGTATTGTATGTTGGAGAGGGACTGTTGTGTAGAACCTGTAGTTCCAGTAAATTTGACACTTCTCGTTCTCAAACATTGACTATTTCCTTTGGAGCGGTCGGCTGGGCATGGCGCGGCCAACGCCATAAGAGCGACAAAGATGATAGTAAAGCACTTTTAGGGCCGCATTGTCTGTATATTTGTCGTTCCTGCGTGAAAAGAACAATTCGATAGTATATGCCATAGGTATTCAGGGAGTTTTTGACATGCCCTGCACCTATTCTTGAAAACCTTTTGACGTATCAACTGTCCCGAAGAGAAAAGTCATAACGAAGATTTCCAAGAACAGAGTGTGTTAACTATATTATGCTGCACTAGAGTGTCGTGTCTCTATTCGCGAATACATTAGAGAAGTAGAATATAGTTAATACACTCTGTTTTTGGAAAAAATTGTTGCGACCTTTTTCTTCGGGACAGTTGGTATATGCGGCCACGGTATGCCTAAGTGGAAGTCACACTGTCCTGTCATGCGAAAATAAAACTCTCCGTTCCTGAACTAAGTCTAGATGATTCAAGGAAAGAAAACGTTGACTCATGTGACAATAATTCATCTTTTGCAATCTCGTAAAAGTTTCCGTGCATCTCCTTGTATTTATATTGTCTTAGGAAGTTTTTGGCCTTCGCTTCCTTCACCCGTGCTTTCAGAAGTAAGGCATCTTGATGGAGTAATGCACTATCCTCACTTATGATGTTGAGATTCTGGCCAAGGGTCTCAAATGCCTGTTTTGTGGCTTTGTAAAGGATCTCTCCTTTCCAATCATTTTGTGATTCCTAACAATTTTCAGTAGAGGATCTTTTCCGTTCACAAGGATGTAGGCCGTGATCAGAATAATCCAGTTGTAAAGTCATTGGAGATTCAGAAGTCCGCGCTCGCCTTCACTGCGTACAATTTATAAGCGCGGTAAAGACGAGTTTTTATGAAAGCTTTTCTTCATATGCATCATCTTGCGCGTAGTGATATCAAGGGCCTTGAGTTCTTTCTTCGTTCATGGAACCACCCCAAAACGAATAAAGTAGAACTGGGACGGCAAGCATGTTAGTTGCAGATATCTTGTTCAACGCCGACAGATTGGATCACCAAACCCTTTGAAAGAGGTGTTTGTATCTGCTCCTCATAACCTCTTAATGATGACAACAACATCCTTCTGAATGCGACTCTCAGACACGACTAGGTATTTGTAGGTCATAGATCTTCAAGTCTTCCATATTGAAATGTATGAGTGAGCTTATGCTCGCGGTCACTAGCTCCGCCACAAAAGTACCTATGAGAATCGCGATGTGCGAGAGGCAGTAGCAATAGTGTGATACAGAAGAGGAGAAGGCTCATTATGTCACCCTGAAAGACACCCCCTAGGTAGCGTTCAGGGCCCTCACCTGCGTGAATGTGCACGTGAAGCTGCAGGAAAGTGAATTGGGGATTTGGATGTTCATCGAACGGTTAAGTGTGAAATGCTTTGGCGCGAATAGAAAGATTCAGGTTATGTTCACATATAACAAAGAGGCAGCACAAACAAAAGTATTGTTGCTGCATTCGCTTTGTACCAATGGTTGTTGCAAACGATGGTTCTGGAAAAATTATAAATGATAAAGATTTTAACCCCCAATTTTCACCCTAGTGACTTCTGAACGGTTCCACCGGGTGAAGCCGAACACTCACCTAGCGCTGTGGAGCGGTTCCGAGTGCACTTGGTGAGAAACGTGAATCTTCAAGATTTCCAACAGACAGCTGATGAGTCTATGGGAAGTTAAATCAAAAGCTTTCTGGTGATTAATCCAGGCCATTGACAGATTGCGTTTGTTAACAGCTTTGACATTTTTACTGTGTGATGATGGATCCTCATTTCATGAGCGAACTTTTGGACCCTTGCCGGGAAAGGCTTACCAGATTTATGTAGTCAATTAAACACTGCATACATGTCGCGCTCTGTCTAGCTCAGCCAATCTTCTTGTTTATTGTATGCAAGCGCTTTTTGGTCTTTTCATCAATTGTTGGCTTAGACCTTCGATTCGAATCAGCCAAAGCTCTCGCCACATCATAAACTGGACAAGTGATAGTCCAGAGGTTGTACTGCTGCAAGAGACCCTGACGAAGGGTCGCATCCATTTCAGCCAGGTCATGGGGCTTAGGACGGACCGGATGTTAATGTTTCTCCTTGTTCTGAAATCGCCAGCGTCTCTTGGGGTATGCCTTGTTTTATGCCTCGATTCCGAGCTAGTGTATACCTGAGGCGAGTGATACAGTTAGCATAACTCTACCCAACGCCCTGGTACAGAAAAGCG
>WSXT02039097.1:0-13404 GCA_011762715.2 Neuroterus valhalla
TAAAATCCAACTAAAAATCTCAACAAAGTCCAAGTTGGATACAAATCGAATACGAATAAAGTTAGAGTTATAACCGTATAAAATACAAATGCAATACAAATATAATAGAAATTTATTTAAATAAGAATATAACCTCAATAAAATTATGATGAAATTTCAATTGGGATTCCAATCATATTAAAAGCGATTCTTATGAAATCCAAATTAATTGGAGATAGAATTGAAAAAAAATCTAAATAAAATTCGATAGAAAACCAACTAAAGTCTGTATAAAATTTGTATAAAATATTTATTAAAAATCCTCTTCAATTCCTTGGAAATAAGCTATAAAAACCGTTAGGATATTTTTTTTTGAAAATATTTAAATGAAATTCGAATGAAATCTGAATAAAATCCAACTAAAAATCTCAACAAAGTCCAAGTTGGATACAAATCGAATACGAATAAAGTTAGAGTTATAACCGTTTAAAATACAAATGCAATACAAATATAATAGAAATTTATTTTAAAAAGAATATAACTTCAATAAAAGTATGATGAAATTTCAATTGGTATTCCAATTATAATAAAAGTGATTCTTAATATTAAATCCAAATTAATTGGAGATAGAAGTGGAAAAAAAATCTAACTAAAATACGATAAAAAACCAACTGAATTGTAAATAAAATTTCTATAAAATATGTATTGAAAATTCTGTTTAACTCTTTGGGAATAAGCTAGAAAAACCGTTGTAATTTTTTGTTAAACATCTAAATGAAATTTGAATTAAATCCGAATGATATCTGAATAAAATGCAACTAAAATCTGAACAAAGTCCAAGTTGGATACAAATGGAATACGAATAAAGTTAGAGTTTTATAAACGGATAGAATACAAATGCAATACAAATACAAATGTAATTTAATTGAAAAAGAATATAACTTCAATAAAATTATGATGAAATTTCAATTTGAATCGAATTTGAATTCCAATTATATTCAAAGAAATTCTTAATAAATAAGTTCAAATTAATTGGAGATAGAATTCGAAAAAAAGCAACTAAAATATGATAGAAAACCAACTGAATTCTGAATAAAATTTGTATAGAATATTTATTGAAAATCCTGTGAATAAAACCCGAATGAAATCTGAATAAAATCCAACTAAAATCTGAACAAAGTCAATGTTGGATACAAATGAAATACGAATAAAGTTAGAGTAATAATCAGATAAAATACAGATGCAATATAAATATAATAGAAATTTAATCAAAAAATAATATAACTTCAATCGAATTGTGATAACATTTCAATTTGAATTCCAATTGTTTTCGAAGAAATTCTTAACAAAATCCAAACTATTCGAGACAGAATTAGAAAAAAAGAGTCAACTAAAATTCGATAGAAAACCAACTAAATTCTGAATAAAATTCGTATAAAATATTTATTGAAAATCCTGTTCGATTCTTTGTAAATAAGCTAGGAAAACCGTTGTAATTTTTTGTTAAATATCTAAATGAAATTTGAATGAAATTGGAATGATGAAATCTAACTAAAATCCGAACAAAGTCCAAGTTGGATACAAATGAAATACGAATAAAGTTAGAGTCATAACCAGATGGAATACAAATGCAATACACTCATCTCGCGTTATAGGGCCGGTATCGGGGGTTGACGGCCCTACAACGAAAGCAATTAAAATCCAGTTCTAATCAGATCTGAAGCGAAGACCGATCACGCTCACGTAAACACTCAGGACCGTATGTATAGTCTCTGAACCGGTACGTGAATACGTGCGTCGCAAGTTTCAAAGTAAACAACTTCTATGGTACGCAGGCCTGACGAGAGGAGGGGGAGGATTCCACCGGGCCCGCAGTTTTAATTCTTCACTAGGTTTGCATTTTACAACTATGGTGGTGGGGGGGGGGGGTGCATGTTTACCCCCGGGCCCGTATATTTTCTCGGCGGCCCTGATACTGCGCATTACGGCACTGCATTTTCGAGCTTGTAGGCCGTCGTGCGACGTTCGGGAAGATGAGTGTACATGTGGTTATTATCAAGCTAGAAAATAAAAACATCAAAAGTTGTCCAAATTAATCGTTATTTAGTTGTTTAAAAATTGTAGATTGGTCCAAAGTTGGTATATCTGAAGAAAACTGAAACTTTAGGAGATGAAAATCAATTTTGAGAAGCAGAAAATAAGAAAGTGATGCCAGCATTGTGAAAGCTGCTTAACGCGGGTTGGTTGGACAGGATGAGGTACATACACGCACAACCACACCGAAATCTTACGAGCCTGCCTCTGCTAACTACCTCCGATCTGCCCTGTCCGGGGGCCCTGAATACGCTCTACGTTACGCCTCGCGGGGACTCATTTCACGCGAACCTCGTTCAGGGACGTATCCTTCCATTCCCGTGCCTGGATGATAAACTTGACTGGCACCGACATTTCCGCTAAATTCGCTGCAGTGTGGATAAAGAACCGATAACTAAAAATGACCAAGAGCCAAGATGCCTAGATGCAAGAACTCTAAGAGATATAGACTAAACCAGTAAAGTGGAGACTAGCAAGGAAACCATCTTCCGGTTTAGTGAACTTAACGCCTGCCCGTCAGTTTGACTTTAAAGCTTAAGCTGATTCCATGTCATCATACATTTCTTCACTTCGGTGAAGAGAAAATGCAATTTTCCGACTAGAAAGAGGATTTCAAGGATTCTGGATTTTAAAAGACTATTTTTTTCGAATTTCAAACAACCGAAATAACGATCAGTTTGGACACATGATTTTCTGAAGAACGAGAAAAAAACTGCTTCAGCCTGGATTTGAACCGGGAACGTCACTATACATAAGTGGAGCGTTGTACCAATGACCACTTACCAATTATGCTCCACTCATGTACAGTGGCGTTCCCGGTTCAAATCCGGACTGAGGCAGATTTTTTTTATCGTTCTTCAGAAAATTATCTGTCCAAATTAATCCTTATTTCGATTGTTCGAATTTGTAATTACCAACCCCTGGACGTGAATATGAAAATGATATCTTCCAATAATTATATAGACTTTTTAATATATAGACTATTTTTGCCAAGTACAATTGAAATCTGAACCTTACTTTCAATTGGGATTATAAAAATCAAAGCACAAATATTGGAAGGAAATTGAAAACTGTAAAGATGGTTTTTATACTAAAAATGAAAACAAATTTTTTAATTATAATAGTATATTTTGAAGAAAAAAAAATTAAAACCAGGGCCTTTTTGGGCCGTCGTCGGGCCTGAGTGAAGAGCAATCTGCAGCACGTCCTTTATCTGTCGAACTGGAGGCCCAGTGAGGCCCCGAAAAACCCCGCGACCAAATTCCCAGAAGGGGCCCTTTAGGCTTTAACTCTTAAAGGCGAGTGAAAGAGGGAGGGGAATAGACAGATTATAAGGGAAGAAGAAGAGGAAAGGAAGAGACCGATAAGAGAAGAAAACAGGGGGAGTTGCTCCTAAACCTTGGAGCTTTGGACCACTATATTTGTCATCGTGGTAATACTTTAAGTGGGGAGGGTCCCAAGTCCCGTTCTTCGAAGTTGAAACCACGAACGGCGCGGCGTACCCGTCTAAATAAAGAAAAGAGGAAACCGTCACGCACCAACGTCTTTCTTGACTTGGATTTCGGACAATTTATGGTTTACTGACTCTCGGAAATTCGCAGATGGTAAACTCGATTAGTGCATATACAGAATCGACAAAATTGGACAATGTCTCTATGGATTTCCTTTTATTTGAATTCCTGTAACAGAAAATGCCAGTACCTGATACGTAATTGTCAATTTCCTGTTTTGTGTAGAGGCGAATCGCATAAAGGGGAAAGGTATATTTTCGTCAATATTACCTAAAAATCAGGCACATTAATTATGTATATAATAATCAAAAACTATTTAGGCTATCAGGAACTGTAATCAGAACAAAGAATCATCTCATAGTAGTTCAGGAGATATTTCGATATCTCAATAAAATGTATCCTACTTTGATACCTGATAATCAGGTTCCTTGTCCAATTTTTTGATAAGGTACATGGAAAATATTTTTTTTATTCGTGTACTTCGCGATCAGGCCTAAGCTATCCAGATACCTGGGAAGATATATCCTTATTTGGTAAGCAGTAATCAGGTACTATTTTAAAAAACTTGAGTATCAGGATAAAAATTTCATTCATAATCAGTGGGAGTTCGAAATGATCATATAGACGAACATACTCAAGGCAGAATTGGATACCTAATTATATTTTAATTTCAGGAATATTTCTATGAAGAATACAATAATGTACCATAATATCGAATAAAGTATCAACTTTTTTAGGCATAATTAGGGATGCGATATTAAGAACCCAATGAAAAGATAAGTCCCTGATAAGTATCAATCGTCTGATGGGTCGACAATAAGTAACTTAGGTTCTCGCTTTATTATCGGAAAATGAAAACATATTCGAAATTTCAGGTACAGTAATCCTTTACCTCATAATCAAAAAGTATACTCAGGTACCTGAAAACGTCAGATTAAAATAAATAAGATCGAAAGATGCTGCATTCAAAGTACTAATTAATAGGAACATTATTAGTTATCTGATTATCTGGTACAATATTCAAAACAAATAGTGAGATACTCCATATTATCCATATACATTTCAGGTACTGTATTCATATGGTACTTATGGAAGTACTTAGAAAACTTAATAGGGCAGACCTTACGTTGGTACCTGATAGTCATGTTATTTAAACCAATTTATTGAGAATCAAGAAATTGTTCGCTTTTCGGGTACCTGAATATTTGGTTTCAATACTTTAGGTACCTGAGAATTAGATTTTGCATGTGTGCACCTTAAAATAGGCGCAATTTATTCAGAGACCCGAAAAAGATATACTTCACTTTTGTAACTGATGACTATCAGGTACTATGTATATTTAAATATTTGACTGCCAAAACGAAAATTTTATTAGCAATTAGAAAGGTTCCACTGAGATCAGTTATGCGAACGTAATTGAAGCATAATTAGATACCTTATATCTTTATGACGAATATTTTCATTAGATATGCTTCCTATGCACTAGGTACCTGAATATCGTATTGAGACAAAACTGCGAGAAAGTTTGATTCATGGAGCAATATCCAGGTACTTCATGAAACTATAAGTACCTAATAGGTACAAGACACATGATAAGTGGATAATGGGTAACTTTATCAATAACTTCATTATCAAAATGAAAATATATTCGACATTTCAGGTACTGTTTTCATCTGGTACTTCTGGAAATACTTGGGAAACCTAATAAGGTAGACCCTACTTTGGTACCTGATAATCACGTTTATCAAAGCAATTTTTTTGGAAATCAGGAAATCAGACGCTATTCAAGTACCTGAAAATCCGGTGATCTATTTGGGTACCTGAAAATCAGATTTTTCATATATGCACTTTGGAATAGGTCTAATTCATTCAGATACCTAAAAAGATTATTATAAGTAATTGGTAATGTTTCACTGAGATCAGTTACACGAACATAATTGAAGCACAATTAGGCACCTCATATCTTCAAAACCAATTTTCTTTATTAGTTATGCTACCTTTGTATCAGATACCTGAATATCGTATTGAGTATGAACATTGGGAATATTTGATTATGGTGTAATATACAGGTACCTGATGAAATTATAAGTACCTGATTTGAAGCAAACACATGATAAGCGGATGATAATATTATATTGCTACATTCGAATTTTGAGATACATTTCTTTCAAAGTTTCAACCCGGCACCAGGTACCATACATCTGATTTCAAGAACTAAAAAATGACTGATTTTGCAACTTCATTATCAAATATGGCTTTCCTCTTGCGGAAATTTGAATAAAGTTTATGATTTTTTTATAGTTTCACTGTTTCTGCGATTATTTTTCAATTTTCAACGGAAAGAAGTGTCTTTGGGAGAAAAATAAAAGATCCTCTGTGCGGAACTCGAGCTGGATTGCTGGTCGTAAAAATCTCGTGAACCTGACCGATGGGGTCGTTAACGTGTTCGTGCTTATTATTCAAATTAAACCGTAGCGTTTACACCGAGCAACCGCAGAGAGAACTCCGTTCTAAACGTATTATACTCAACACTACCAAGTTTCTTCTTCGTAATCCCCTTTTGGTGCCCACAGGTCTGTCCTATTATTTTCTCCACCGTGATAAAAACATAAATATTTCCGGATCGTGAATCTAGATTCGAGAAGGAAAGTGCGACAAAGCGTAATGACACATATTTTACTTATATTCAGAGGAAATTCAGTTTTAAAAATATTTTCCTCTTAAGATTGTTAGTACTTTAATGATAAAAAGTAATCGAAGGTACCCAGAAGCTCTTTGACAAGTACATACCTGATTTTCGATTACATGAGTTTGAAGGTAGAATATATGTTCTAATCGAGGTTCTAATATTAATATTGTGTAGCAGACAACTGTTTACCAATATCAGGTACCAGATAGTACCTGAAAATTAGGTACTGCGTTTTATAATTGAATATGCATTTAATTTCCAGGAATGTTTTAAAATCAGGCGAAGAGACTTGAAATTAATCAGGTATCTCGAATAGTATCCAATTATCAGGTACCGGATAGTACCTAAAAATAAGGTACTGCGTTTATATAATTGAATATGCATATCATTTTCAGGAATGTTTTAGAATCAGGCGATGAGAGTTGAAATTAATCAGGTATCTCGAATAGTGTCCAATTATCAGGTACCAGCTAGTACCTCAAAATTAGGTATTGCGTTTATATAATTGAATATGCATATCATTTTCAGGAATGTTTTAGAATCAGGCAATGAGAGTTGAAATTATTCAGGTATCTCGAATAGTGTCCAATTATCAGGTACAAGATAGTATCTGAAAATTAGGTACTGCGTTTATATAATTGAATATGCATATCATTTTCAGGAATGTTTTAAAATCAGGCGATGAGAGTTGAAATTAATCAGGTATCTCGAATAGTGTCCAATTATCAGGTACCAGGTAGTACCTGAAAATTAGGTACTGCGTATGTATATGTAATTGAATATGCATATCATTTTCAGGATGTTTTAAAATCCGACGATGAAAGTTGAAATTAATCAGGCATCTTGAATAGTGTCCAATTATCAGGTACTATATTCAATTTTCTGAAACTAGTCTGCAGTTACTAGAATGTGTAGGTACGTTAATTTGCATGCCAGTTATATACCTGTTATTTCAAAGACCAGGTACTAAATGCAACAGATACCTACTAACTAACCTGAATATTTAAAGATGTACACGTACACTGCATACAGTCAATCTCAAAATTCGATAATCTCTATAATGATTTATAAAGTTGATAAGAATATATCTATAAATAATTGCTGTCTATTTTGGAGGAGGCTTCAGATTTTTGGTTTCAGTTTTTTTAGCTTTCTCGTTAGGGAAAAGTTACAATTCTTATTCATTCCTCATGATCATTGTTTATAACAATTACAATAACTATAATTTCAAAATTATTTTTTCAATAAAACTTATCCAAATAGATTTGCAGAGAATCCTGCAAAGACTTCCCTAACAAGAAAGCAAAAACTGAAACTCTAAATAACTTCTGATAACAATTTTAGAATGGAAGATGTTATTTTTTCGACCGGAGTAATTAATTAATTAATTTACGATGATAATTTTGCTAAAATATCTTCTGATAAGTAAACAATTTCAACCTGAATTATTTTTTCGAAGTACACTTGGGAGCTTCCTTCAAAACACGAAGCAATTATTAATAGATAAATTTTAGTCAATTTTATAAATCATTATAAATATTATCGAATTTTGAGATTGACTGTACGTAGAGTACATCCTCAAATGCTTGAAACAGTTTAAAATGAGGATGAAATTTATGAGCCTCGAATTCAGGAACGGTCTTTAAAGACTCGACCTTCGAAGTTGAAAGCTCTAAATCTCACATCTTTCCAATTGAATACTCTCTTCAATTTAAATACCCTCCTCTCATAGATTGCAAAATTTGGAGACGATTCCCATTTTGAATTCTGCAAATTTTGAAACTTAAAATTCGAACCAAATATACTCCAATTTCTTTCATTGAATAATTCCAAATTATTAAACAACCCATCTACAATGGGTTGCAAGATAAACCCAACAATTTAAACCTAACACTTTAAGAAATTCAATCAGCCCGAGAACTCCAAACCTATAAATTAATTCCGAAACTCTTCGCAATTCATCACCTCTTTTGTACTCTTTCAACCAAGTCGTTTGTTTCGAACACGAGTTTTTGTTTACTATTTCCGACAGAAAAGGGGCGCAAGTAGTCGAGGAAGCCGAAAAATGCGAGAAGAATGAAGAGTGGCGGGGGCATCCCCCTTTCCAGAGAGGGGGGCATAATTAAGACAGTGCGACTATCGTCCGGCAGAAGAAAAATGTCCGGGAAGAAGATTTCGAGTGGCTCTGCCTGGTGTGATGAACTGTGTGAGAGAGCGGGTTGGGGCGGAGAGGGGGAAGGAGGGCGGGAGGGAAGGGGAAGAGAATAGAGGAAAGAGAGAATTGAAAGAAGAAATCGGGCGAATGATCGATGTGGCATGTCGCAGAATGTATCCGTGCGGAATGTAACGAGTCGGTGACGTTTGTTAGGACAGTTCCGCTTTAAAAAGAATACTTTAAAAGCCGGAGGGTTTATAACGGGCCGGGGGTATATAGCACGACGTATAGTATGGGGAAGGAAGAACTACATATAGAGGTGTAACGAGCAGAACTCAACTCACGAACTCACTCCCAGTTTTTAGTGGCAACTTGTTGCTCTATGCCCATTCATACGGCTCTAACTCCCATTACGTCACGTCACATCAACTTATAATAATGGTAATGGGGCGCTTCGCCTGCAAAAGTCGAATCCGAAACGCGAATTTGTTTTGCTTGTGTTACCTACTTCGCATCAAATTATTCCTGGATGTTTTTACTAATAGTTTGGATATTATTTCGTGAAATTGATTTATTATCGTAGCCCAGTTTATTATTGTGGTCTAACTGGGTGGCCTAGTTGAGAAGAAGTGAAATTAATTAACTAATTATTCGTAATCTATGGAAGACGAAATACAGTGATAGTAAAAAACTGGAATTTGTTGTATTATTACGAATTTTGAATTATCAAAATTTCTGTTAATGAAACCAATCAGTGTTTTATTATGTACTTGCTCTCCATATTCCTTCGACCGGAAACCTGGTCCAAGGAATGACCAAAATGAATCGGTTACATTGGACCAGAATTTTCCGTCCAAGAGGGATCTGAATTTTTCGGGATCTAAAGTCTAGATTGCGCTAGTCTCGCAAACAAACAAAGAGGTCGCATGTTTAAGATGCATTCGAGGATGCATTTTGATTTATGCATAAAAAGGATTTTACGATTGTTCTGTGAAGCATTAACTTAATAATTAGTATCAGAAATTGATATTCATCAAAAACAAACAAATTCAAAATTAAATTTGCATCGTATAGAGCAGGGTTGTCCAACGCAAGGCTGGCGCGCTTCTCCTTTCTTCCCCTTCTTCGAACGCTTCTTCGCGAATCCTCTCCTTGTTTCCCCTTTCCATCTCGCTTACCGCATAAACTCATTCAAGGTGGTAAGAGGGGGGATTGCCGAGTGACAGTTATTCACACCGTTGCTCACGCGTTGGACACCCCTGGTATAGAGTATCAAGTACCTTTCAACACATTTTGAGCTTAAATATTCTTTTTCATAATACGTGGAACGGAAGTTCGAGTTTCGCTGCCTCTTGAGCGATGCGACTATGGCGGATTATTGGCAAGATTTCTATTCGACACTAGTGGCCATGTTAAACTTACCTGATTCCTACCTTACCGACATGTTTTTTTTTTGCAACAACTCACGTCTACACTGAAATAGATATCGGGTTGATATTTTGAGGAAAGTCTTAGAAAACAATAAACTACGTTTGTATACGACATTTTGCTCAAAATTTCCAACCAAATGTTGTATACAAACGTAGTTTATTGTTTTCTAAGGCTTTCCCCAAAAAATCAACGCGATATCTATTTCGGTGCGGACGTGAGTTGTTGCAAAAAAAATCGATAATTTGCGTCACGTGACCCATGTTTAACATGGCCTTAATGTAATTATATATGTGATTATCACATTTTGTCAACCATAACCTTAAAACTCTAATTTTTCTTATTTCGCTATCACTCAAGAATCGTCGAGAGACGAGTTTTCGATGCACTTTTTATGAAAAATATCGTACATGGCGAATGGCGGAGATCACTGGCTCGTGTGGTGCTGCCCTCACTTCGCTTGGGCCAGAAACTCCACACTCTTCAGTAATCTCAGCCATTCGCCACTCCCCAAGTAATATTCTATTTATAACACATGCATGATTTTAGGCCTGTTCGACGACTTTAGCGGGGCTAAAGCTCTACTTTTTTCTCCCTAGGGAGTGAAAGGAGACGTCAGGGATAAATAATGAAAATTATATGTCCATAAGTTCCATTTTACGATAATCAGCCTACTCACCGAAAAAACTGTGAGGAAATTTTGGTTGCAAATAATAGAATTTTACGGTAATTTATGGAAAGTTACCTTACATAACTGATAAAATTACCAAAAATGTCCGGAAATTTATGGAAACTTATGGACATTCTTTATTTGAATTTTGGTTGACTTATCTTTAGTTACCGTAAATTACCCGTAAGAATACTATAGAATACCGAAAATTTCCATGAATTTCCGGAAAATTATGGAAAATTTTCAAATTGAAATCTGCAAACCCTGGAAATAAAACAGAAAAACAAAAATCCAACGATCAAATTTCGACAACCAAATTTCGAAAAATTTTGTGTTTATCCAAATTTGGTCGTTTGATTCTTGATTTCTGTTTGATTTTCAGGGGTTGCAGATTTCAACTAAATTTTTTTATGTTTTTAAGAGATTTAATATTGTTTCTACAATTTCAGATTCTCAATTTTTAATTCCTTAAATTGAATTTCGAGCAATTTATGATCAGTTACCATATTTTCCAGTAAAATTACCATAAATGGCCAAGAATTTACATAAATTTCTGGAAATTTATAGAAATTCTTTAATCGAATTTTGAACTTCTGAACTTCTCTGTCATCATCCTTCTTTTTTCCGAAATCCAATATCGGCTAAAATCATGACTGAATTTTGAGAAATGTCTGAAATCATCCATTTGTTATAAAAAATATCGTATGCGCCAAGGGGAAGAGGGACTTTTACTGAAAACATACACTCGTCGAAAAAGTCCCTCTTCTCCCCCTAGGTGCATAATATACTATTTGAAGTAAAAATACACATTGCTAAAGGAACTTAAAAAAAGGTTGAAAATATAGAAAAATGGGAAGGAAAATTTTTTAGGTCTTTTCATATTGTTAATTTTTGTTTCTTCCATAATTTCTTCTGGTTTCAGATAATTTAGGGAACCCCCACAATGAAGGAAAAGGAAAAGTCAATAATTCAAATTATTTTTAAAAATACCGAATGTGCTGCTGATATTTCCATTGGTAAGAATACTTGAGTGCTAATGATGATTGTTAGTTATGTTAAATAAAAATATTTATAATAATCAGTCAAAGGTGAGTATTAAAATCGCATCATTGTCACATGTACCACGTCACTACGATGAGACAATAATTTATTCACGACAATAAATTTTTCAAAGTGGTGGAAGCAAACACTTCTGTTTTCAAAAAAGCTGTTGAAAGATCTTGTTAAAATGTATAAAAATATTATATTTTTACGATCCTGATCGATTATCCTGAAATTCACAGCTTGCGAGTCAAAGTGCACTGCGCCGCCTGGCGGCATCTCTCATCACTAAGACATCTAAAATCTAAATTTCTCACTGAACAAACGATCAAATCAACCTTTCGTAATATTTTCACTTTCTTTCCTACCCAATGAAACTCAAAAACCTCATATTCCTCTTTTCTTCAAAGCTTGAATAAACAACCTGAGCTAGTTTTTTCTCCTAAATTCTTCGTAATAATTGACAAATATGGGAATTAGGGTCAATTTTCTCTGCGTAGGTACAAACGCTGTTGGATGTTTTTCGATCGTTGTTAGTCATTGGTAGGCCGAGAATTTGGAAATTTTCCTCAGTAGTACGGCTGCATTTCCCATTCAAAAAACCAAAGAGACCATCACTTGAATCATGAATCTCAATTTATTGATAAACCAACTTAACCTTTTGTAACATTCCAAAACCTTCTCTCCTACCCAATGAAACCCTAACGTAACCATTTCTCTACCTCCATAGCTCAAATAAACCGCTCGAGCTAATTTTTTCTTCCGAATTTTTCGGGAAGCTTTGACTAGCGTGCGAATTACGGTCAATTTTCTCCGTGGAGAAACAAACGTTTTTTGGATGTTTGTCGATCGCTGATAGTAATTGGGGGGTGGAGGAAGGAGGCGGGGGATTCGGAAAGTTTTTTCAGTATTACGCCTGCATTTCACTTCATCCCAAACGAAAGAGATTCATCACTTGCGAGTAGGCTTGCGCTCCACCACCTGACGGCATCTCTCTTTACTAAGGAACCTTAAATTTCAATTCCTTACCAAACAAACCAACCCGACCTTTTTCAACATTTCTAACCTTCTCTCCTACCCAATCGAACCCTAACCTAACCATTTCTCTACCTCCATAGCTCAAATAAACCGCTCGAGCTAATTTTTTCTTCCGAATTTTTCGGAAAGCTTTGACTAGCGTGCGAATTACGGTCAATTTTCTCCGTGGAGGTACAAACGTTTTTTGGATATTTGTCGATCGCTGATAGTAATTGGGGGGTGGAGGAAGGGGGCGGGGGATTCGGAAAGTTTCTTCAGTATTACGCCTGCATTTCACTCCATCCCAAACGAAAGAGATTCATCACTTGCGAGAGGCTTGCGCTCCACCACATGGCGGCATCTCTCTTTACTAAGGAACCTTAAATTTCAATTCCTTACCAAACAAACCAACCCGACCTTTTTCAACATTTCTAACCTTCTCTCCTACCCAATCGAACCCTAACCTAACCATTTCTCTACCTCCATAGCTCAAATAAACCGCTCGAGCTAATTTTTTCTTCCGAATTTTTCGGAAAGCTTTGACTAGCGTGCGAATTACGGTCAATTTTCTCCGTGGAGAAACAAACGTTTTTTGGATGTTTGTCGATCGCTGATAGTAATTGGGGGGTGGAGGAAGGAGGCGGGGGATTCGGAAAGTTTTTTCAGTATTACGCCTGCATTTCACTTCATCCCAAACGAAAGAGATTCATCACTTGCGAGTAGGCTTGCGCTCCACCACCTGACGGCATCTCTCTTTACTAAGGAACCTTAAATTTCAATTCCTTACCAAACAAACCAACCCGACCTTTTTCAACATTTC